>JADDOH010023614.1:0-94322 GCA_016648135.1 Agrypnia vestita | reverse complement strand
AGCACTGTCAGAATAAATGGGGAGCAAAGAGAGGTGGGTCCTCCACCTCATGCGGTCCTCATTTATCCACAAAATCCTGAGGGAGAGACCGCTGATAAAACGAAGCAGAAAATGATGGAGATATTAAAACCGGCTGATGACGGCTTCCAACCAGTCAGAGTCAGAAGAATACGTGGCGCTGGAGTGCTTCTGGAGACGTCCAATTGCAACGGATTAGAAGCTGTTAAAGCAGCAAAGGACAGGCTGGAAACTAAAGGCTTGAAGCTGGTAGAGCCCAGAGGAAAATTACCAAGAATAGTAATCTATGATGTTCCGCGGACCAATGAGGAAAAAGATATTATTGAAGATATTTATACATCGAACGTACAAGGAAAAATAACAATTACGAAAGAAGAATTTATTAACACAACTAGACGCGTCTCCATGTTTGGTAAGAGAGATGGATCAACAGTTAATAGTATTTTCTGCGTGCTTCCAGAAGTACGACGCATTTTATTGAAGGCGGGTATGTGCTTCCTAGGATGGCAGGCGTGCCGCACCAGGGATTATATTGGCGCAACTCGTTGTTTTAAGTGCCACCTTTACGGCCATCTCAGTAAATTCTGTAATCAGGCAAAATAAACATGTCGACACTGCGCGGAAGAGGGACATAATACTGAGCAATGCCCTAACAAGGCCAAACCGGAACGGTGTGCTACGTGTACAAAATTCAAAAAGAGTGCCGACCATTCAACAGGAAGTGCAGTATGCCCAGCATACAAGGCGGCGGTGGAATTGGCTGTTAAAACAACCAATTATGATTAGGAGAGGCATAAGGATCGGCCAGGTTAATGTCGGAAGATCGCGCGCTGCATCTCTTGAGATGCAGCGTGTGATTCAAGACTTAGATCTCTCGATTGCACTAATGCAGGAGCAATACACTTGGAAGAACAGATCGCCCGGGATTGAGGCACCGCTCTTGATGGTTGAGGAGGGAGTGTCGCCGGGTGCAGGTGTTATGGTCGACACTTGCCGGCTAAAACCGCTGCGCCTGTCACACCTCTCTGATAGGCATCGGGTGTGTGTATCTGTTATGCTGGAGGGGACCGAGATATACTTCATCTCGGTCTACTTCAAGTATGGCGACCCGGTGGGTCCCCACATCCTGGGACTCTCCCGTACTCTGGACAGTCTGAAAGGGAAGCATGTGATAATTGGGGGTGACTTTAATGCTCGCTCTCCTCTGTGGCATGATAATTCCACATCACCGGGGAGTTACGAACGGAGAGTAGCCGTTGAGGAGTTCATAGCTGGTTTTGGATTGAATATCCTCAACGAACCCGGCTATCCTTCGACTTTCTCAAGCGCTGCAGGAGGGGAGAGCAGCATTGATCTCACCCTATGTACGGATAATGTGTTAGGGCTTGTCGGGGAGTGGAAGGTGTTGGACGGGGTCATTAATAGTGATCACCGTCTGATAACTTTCGCTCTCAGCCTGACCCCGGTACTAATTCCAAGAGATACATGGAAGTTTAAGTCCAGAAATGCGGATTGGGATGCATTCGAGATTATTTTGAAAGATGAATTGAGTGACATCTATGAGAGACGTGTTAGGAACCCAACCCTGGTTGGTGAGTACCTTAATTCCGCAGTCACAAGGTCGGCCGACTTGGCTCTTGGACGCACCCGACCCGGAGGGTCTTTTAAGGCCTGCTGGTGGACCAGAGAGCTATTTTCGCTTCGGGGTGCCTACCGACGGGCGTATCGGAGGTGTGGGGCTGTCCGGCGGGGTCTAGCTTCTCTTTCGGAGCAGCTGACCCTACAAGGGGAACTGCGTGCAGCAAGATGTGCTTATTCGGCGGCGATCCGTGAGGCGAAGCGAGCATCGTGGAGGAGGTGGGTCACGGAAGTGGGGAATGGTAACCCTTGGAAAGTGACAGGCCTAATCAAGGGAGGGGGAAAGAGTGCCGTCACTCTTCTTTCCGGGATTCTTCTCGGGGAAGGGATGACGACTGATCTTCCCTCAACCCTTGATGGGTTCTTAGGCAAACTAGTGCCCCTTGAGAGGGTTGACGAGGAGACGGACCATCATAGATTAGTCCGTATGTTAGCCCGCATCCCGACAAATACAATGCTTCTTGAGGTGCGAGAGCCCCCTCCTATAAATGTGGCGGAGCTGGAGAATGTTTTTCGTAATATTGGTCCAACGAAGGCCCCGGGGATGGACAGGATTACTGGGGTTATTGCGAAGAATGTCTGGAGATTCGCAAGAGATGAAGTTTTATTTGTAATGAATGAGTGTATGAGAGTGGGGCATTTCCCAACTATATGGAAGAAGGGGACTCTCTGTGTCATACCCAAGGGGAACAAGAAACCAAGGTCAGATGCAGGCGCGTATCGCCCAATCACGCTCCTTCCCGTTTTTGGAAAGGTACTTGAAACGGTAATGCGCAACAGGTTAGAGAGCAATCTTTCGCCTGCCTGCGACCGACAGTTTGGGTTCGTTAGGGGTAAGTCCACGGAATGTGCTATGATGTATGTACAGACATGGGTAAGGGACTGTGAGGAGAAGCATGCTATGGGAATTTTCCTGGACATCTCAGGGGCTTTTGATAATGCCTGGTGGGAGATGATCCTCGCTAAGCTGAAAGTGCGGCGGTGCCCGAGGTACCTCTTTGACCTAGTCAAGAGCTACCTCGGTGATCGAGCTGCTACGATCAGCTACGCGGGGGTCTCGAGTACCAGACATATTAATATGGGCTGCCCACAGGGTTCGGTCCTTGGACCGACCCTGTGGAACATACTTTTCGATGACATTCTTCGTCTACCGTTGCCTGAGGGGTGCAACATCGTTGCCTATGCGGATGATGCTCTGTTGCTCGTATCCGGACGAAGCCGCTTAGTGCTTGAGGAAAGGAGTAAGAGATCAATTGAGCTGATTGTGGACTGGTGTGCTAGAAATAAGTTGGCTTTGGCGCCTGGCAAAACAGTGGCCATGATGATGAAGGGTGGTTTGAGTCAGGCGAGGAACCCGGTGGTCAAAATGGGGAGTATGAACGTGAAATTTGCAAGAGAGGTCAAATGGCTGGGTGTAACGTTCGACCCATCGGGTTCTTTTCTCACACATGTTAAGGCCACTGCTGACAGAGCGAGAGATTTCTTTGCCTCCATGAAGAGACTTAGTGTCGCTGACTGGGGCATCCGGTCACCGGCGATGCGCCTCGTATATAGGGCGACATATGTGGCCCAAGTCACATACGCTGCTGAGGTATGGGCTCACAGGCTGAGGACCGGCGTGGTAGCCGCAGCTCTAAATCGGGGGCAGAGAGTACCCCTGCTGGCTCTGACGGGAGCATATCGGACTGTGTCCAGTGCGGCCCTACCGGTGTTAGCGGGGGTGCTCCCTGCTGACTTGGAGGTACTGGAGTTCAGCGCCAGGCGAAGTGTTAGGAGGGGCCTGGAGGTAAACTACTTTGGTAGAACCATCAGGCTCTCGGAGACGTTGCGACACCAGGTGTTGGGTCAGAGATTGAGAGAAATATCATGTATAGTTTGGCAAGAAAGATGGGACACGGCCACCACCGGAAGATGGACTCATTCCTTTTTTCCGAGGGTGGCCGTGAAGGAAAAGGGCAGTGGATATTTTCCGTCGCTGGACCACCACACTGTTCAGATGCTATCGGGACACGGAGAGTTCAGGTCGAAGCTTTTCGATCTTGGACTCTCCGTTGACCCGTGGTGTGCTTGCGGTCGGGTGGCCCAAACGGCGGAACATATCCTTTGGGAATGTACGATCATGAATGACGCGAGAGAGAATATGTTAGCAGGATTAACTGAGTTTGGAATGACCGTGACAGGACGTCCATCCAATGATGTCCTAGTGAGGAATGAAAGGAACTTCGGATGCTTCCGAGGGTTCATTCGGGTGTGGGTGTCCCGTTGGGAAATCCTGAGGGGATCTGTGCGATAAGTTTTCTTGTGTATTGGTGGTTTGACTCTGTCATTCCCCGGTGTTGTGTTAATGTGTGGGCTCCTGCATTGGACGAAGACCTGCCGGTCCTGTGCTTCCCTACCCGGATATCCAAATGTATTTTTTTTTATATCGTCTTTTTCCCTGTTAAGGGGGTGTCTGTTTGACCTTACCCATCCACTGCCGCCACCGCGAAATTCGTCTACTATGTATTATTTTCTTCTTTTGTTATTACCTTTTCTTTGTTCTTGTATTATTTTTGTATTATTTTGTATTATTTCGTATTATTTTGTATTATTATTTTTCTTATTTTGTTATTTTACCTTTTCTTTGTTCTTGAATTTATTTATGTATTTTTTTTATGCAATAAAGACGTATCTAATGGTGTCGGTCTGTGAATGGTTTTGTTTTTGCGGCCGTGCCGCCTCGCACCGGTTTATACGACCCGTGCGGGGCAGCACGGTCTTGCATTGTAGCTAAAAAAATGTCAACCTGGAGACGAATGAGAAGGACCGATATGGGAGCTTTTGCTCATAAAACGGTCCTGGGTAAGCGGTGGGTACCATTCACAGTTACAACCACCTTTCTTCTCAATATTACCGTTACACCCACCTTCTTTACACCAGTAACTCCGGCACATTTTGTCAGTATCTAATCATTTAATTATCTGTATTTCCATCGAATCCTTTTAAAAAAACTAGGTATATTTGAATGCAGTCATTTTTAAAATTCATCTGTCGGTAAGAGATTCTGATACTCTCGATACTTGAGTAGAAAAATATAAAATTATAATTAAACTCACTTAGAGACAACATAGCTTGTTTTTTCACCCAATTTAATTAATGATCATCTTGAATAATCTCTACAACGTAAATGGCACGTTAAATCTATCAATAATATTATTTATCGTATTTACACAGAAAACAAAAATATGATACTTTTTAATCGCAAATGGTTAGGTCTATTTTTTATTTATTTTTTATTTATTCGGAAATATAACATACACAAGTTAATGTTATGTATGAATAAGCATGAGTTATCAGAAACGAACATATTGACCTGTGTCTTAACATATATCGCATAGAAGCAAATTATAAAAGTATAAACTAGTATTACTGTCCAATTCTCTCGTCTCCAATAAATTTCCATGTGCCATCATGAGTACCACCCTGTCTTAAATATCTCAAAAATATTAATTATTGATTCTGGACTACGCTCTCCTAGATAAAAGATTATTTGGATTTCCACCCAATTCATGTAATTTTTTTTTCACCAATTTTTTCCCCTCAAAAAGCATGATGACTGATTTTGTAATAACATTCTATATTGTAGGTACACGTCTACTATTACCGAAAATAAAATTATTTCAGTAATATATTTTTACGCAAATAATTGCATTTTCATCTACATATTTTTAATTTCGCGCAAAAACGCCCGCAGTTGTCATTTCGTCTACGTGACGTCAAGCCTCAGTAAATATTACATTGTGTCTGTGGCAACGGTTGAAAGACACGGTGATGGGTACTGAGGCGTGACGTCATTCGCTCTGACCGGTATTTCAGTTAAAATAGCGGACTGCACAATTTTATACTTTTATTTTATTGAAAATCTTATTAATCTCAATGTGAAACTAAAATTTCAAAATATTTTCTTCTCTAAAATCACTTATTCTTTCATTCTTTAAAACTGCCATCATGCCTATTCACTTAATTTTTTGTACATTTAAATGTGGTTAGTTTAATATTTTTTCTGTCGATAAGAGATTCTGAAACTCTCGAAATTCGAGTAGCCAAATATAAAATTATAAATAAACTAAAGTACGATAAATAATAGTTGCATTATTTTTTTTTGGCATTCCGATTCGATTTTATATTTAGATGCTTCTTGCGTTATTTTGCGAGTTGATTGTCGCCTGTCATCAGAAGATGTCTGTGATGTGGAAACTGGGTGAGTCGGCGGCCTCACTCCAGATGTTCATGTACCGACAGACTAAAGGCCGTATCAATCTAAGGATCGAATATCGCTGCAGTATTGAAATACCAGAACATTAAGGGATTACACCAGCCCGAGGTATCAAAAAATATCCCCAAATTCAAATTTTTTTTTGAAGTAACCATAGCTTCTTCTTCTTCTGCACCCTTCATCTCTACACTGCTGGATATAGGCGTCTTCTATACCCTTCCATCCTTTTTGAATTCGGGTTCATTTTATTTCATTTTCGACGGGTTGGCGAGTTTTTAAATCAGCCGCCCTTAACATAGGGAACAGACACTGTAGCCGCCCATTATGGGTCAGACGCTACTGCCTGTTGGTCTGCGAGATATATTTTATTTCCCTCCTACCCTCCATATCTGGCGAGCTTTCCCCTATCCGCCACCTGGGGACGCATCTCCTAGCGGTTACAGGCTCCGCCGAATAATACACAATTATATGCCACAGCACACATAAAATTCCTTTTATCAGCATTATTTACAGCATACATTGGTTGACATTTTTCATTAACGAATTAATATGAAAATTTTAAAATGGCGGAGTTATGTGCTGTCCCGTAAAGGTCCTCCGTGATGCTCGCAGCTGCTGGTGATAATCATGTTGCAAGGGTTTGAGTGAAATGAAAAAGCCAATTATTTTCTTACTATATAATGATGTTGCATATCGAAAAAAATTTTATTCAAATGAGATCAGTTGTAGGATATAAAAGCTTAAGCAGCGATATCCTGATTCCTATTCGGTATATATAGATATTCATGATTAATAGCAATGACATATGCGATATAGTAATGGATACACATATGAGTTTTATTTTTCTGTAAACTACAATATTTAAAAAAATTGCGAAAACGAACTTTTTTTTGGAATTCATGAATGAGTGATATTATTCTCGTAACATTAAACTATAAGATAAAAAAAAGTTTTTTTTTTAAATTTCAAGGTGGTGTAGCCCTTAAACCGATCGTCTTATTTTTTTAAATAAATTAATATTGGAAACCCTTGAGGCAAAATGCGCTAGCTGTATCTGTTTGTATTGGCAATTTAGCTACGCCGCGATGGGACAAAATGCCGCATTCTATTTGTAGATATTGACATTTTAGATATATTTTATGAGCATCGCTTTACACAAAAATAATTGATGTAAATTACCACTCACATAAACATACTCACTCAGTAACAAATCAGACACTAGAAAAGGCAACAATTGAAAAAATTCATACTAATACCGAGAGCATTACTTTTTTTATTAAGACTTCTATATCTATCTTCTTCTTCTTCATCATTTGCCTTCGTCTATCCACTGCTGGATATAGGCCTCTTCCTTATTTTTCCATTTTTCTTGTTGGCTAATTATAGCCATTTCTTTCCCCCCACAGCGACAATATCATCGGCCCATCTCTTTTGAGGTCTTCCGATGCCACTTTTATTTTCCCAAGGTCTCCATTTCAGAACTCTGGGAGGCCATCTTGTAGTATCCTGTCTTGCAACGTGTCCTGCCCATTGCCATTTTAGCTTCGCTACACGATCCACTACTCTAGTTCTGCGACTAATTTCGTCGTTTCTAATTCTATCTCTTAGGCTTACTCCAAGCATGGATCTCTCCATGGATCGTTGCGTGCATTTGAGCTTTTCTCTATATCTATACTATATATAAATATAGAGTTAAAAAAAAAGTTTGTAAGTTTAGATGTAGGAAGTAATCTTCGATACTCATTCGATTTGAAAAATTCTTTCACCAGTATTTAGAATGCACTTTCAGAGTAAATATAGGCTATATATTAACCTGTTAAAATAAAAGGAATTTTCGTGAAGACCTATTTTACAACCAAAGTCGACGAAAAAGTGGTCGACCGATGCGTTTTTTACGAACGCTCCCTTAACGGCAAGAGATATTTAAATACTTTCTAAAGAGAAGTTGTACAACTCAAAAAGTTCTATCTTATATTCTGGTTAGGGTTGTTTCTAAGTATTCTGTCGCCCTAGACGAGTATAAGAAAATGCCTCCCTTTCTCTTTCATTCTCTCTCCCTGTTATTCAGGCTAGCAGATATAAAGTATAAGATGCATTAGTTATAAAAGAATCCAATTCTAGATTAAACAATAAAACATAGATTACTAACCGAGCACCCTTCGTGATATTTTATTTCGTTTTTAAATTTCTTTTAACTAACTCCAATAGTGTTATGTTCATTTCTCTTAATCCAATAATACTTTACTTAATAATATACTAGAGGCGTGAGTTTTGGTCGTTTTTTCGAGCTCAATAAAAAGATAACATTTTATCATCCATTTTTCCACAATATATTTATTGATTTTAGAATGTATATATAAAAAAGAAAGAAAAAAAAAGAAAATTAAATTAGTTAATGTTGCTTAAAAGAAAATTGAATAAGTTAAAAGTGGATAAATTTGGGGGAAAAAAAGGTTATACCTGTCGCAACACTATCGCAACCCTTTTGGTCATCTCAAACAAAATATAAAAAATGATTCTTAATAAGAATGGCGTTATAGCCCAAGATGTTTTTTCACAAAATGGCGGCTGTTTTAAAAAAAAATAATTTATCGACCTTTTTTTAATAATATAATTTATTTTTAAACAGTAAAAAAAATGGTTGAAATACGTTGAAGGTCTGTACAAAATTTGAAGTAAATCGGTTAAATACGAGATATCTGACACGAATACAAGATAGTTGATATGATACTAGAACATGAGAATATAATCATGTCAACCAGTACATTTCCATTTTATTTACTGTAAACTTTACCAGCTAATAACTTCTTCAATTATCTTACTCAATTTTTTTTTGTGTATTCTTAAAACATCATTAATAGATATTTTTAAAAATGTATGGAAATATTATTTTTTGTTTTTTTTTTAATCGAGCTTGAAAATATTGAAATTGTGGCTAGTCCCACGAGTCTCTCATGGCTCATAAATGGCATAATCTCATTGACAGATTTGAGTGTATTAATTTGAGTTTATATAACAATAATATATAATAAAATAGAGCTAAGAACAAATTAGGAAAACCATTTTCTAACTTATTTTGGTATAGATGGTTTAACACATACTCGGTTTATTTATTTTTTGTATTCGATGACTATTTCCTGAATGTTTAGAATTGAGAACTGCCACGTCGATGTCTTTTATAAAATATAGGGTTTTTCCAATGCTACGCTGGGTTAGTGTTGTTTCTAATTTGACGCACAAATTTGAGGTCCTTTAGAAATTTTCATCTCGAGGTCACTTATATTGCTATAGGGAACCAAATAATCTTGTGATTTCTTCAGCAAATTCTTGAGCATCAAACAAAACTCTCTAAAATGCCATGCCACTCCTCAAGTTTTTTAGATACTCCTGTGTTTTTACGCTCTTTTACTATTTTTTCAAAAGGAATAGTGTGCCATGATACAACAGACTCCAACGACAGCAAAACAAAATACTAAAAATGGTCTTTGATCTGAAATACCGGACACCAAATGAAACTGAATACCATATAACACAATTACACATCGAAGGCATCACAAAAATCGAAACACTTCAAATCATTCACAGACTAGCAATTGGCGAAATACAAGACGAAGACATAAAATTACACAAAATACATAAAAAACATTAACACAACACTAAAATGGCTCAAAACTCACAAACATCACATAAGACATGCCAAAACAAAAACAGGATAATCCCGACTAATTTGCAACGGATTAAAACTATAAAATGACCTGCCACAACAGACCAAACAACTGACCACTGACAAATTCAAAACAGATGTGACAAAAATGTTAAAACTCGGCCAACTATAAAAAAATGACTTTGTATCTAAATCATATTATTATTATTTCCTCTATTGAATCATTTAAAAAAAAACTAAAATATAATGGAAACCTTTTAGGTTTCCATTATATTTTAAATAAATAAAAAAAAAAACTGCTACAAAAACATTAAATGAAGATATGCTTCTGAAAAGCTTCAACCTTAGTCATGGTACCAGAAGAGCGTAACTGTTCCGTATTGTTTAAAAACAATTCTATGTTTTAATTTTTCATCTATTTCATGTTCTTTCACCTAATTAGCTAAATTTTTTTTGCTTTTTAATTTTCATAAGATAATTTCGCGCTTTTATCTTCGCTAAAATTTTGCCGCCTAGTCTCGCCTTATTAGAAGAAGCCTTGGTAGAAACCGCTCTGATTCTCGTCATACGCAAAGTGAAGCTTTCGTTTTCGCTTATAGTCCCATCGTTTATATGGACATTATTCAAAGGCTTACGAATCAACCGGAAATAACTCTGGCCGAATGCTAACTGAATGCAATTATTTTAAACGTCAAATCCTGATTGTATAATGCAAATATACCTGTGTTTTTTTTTTAAATACTCTTTTATAGATAAATGCGTAAGGTTAATATAAATATTATGTGAATATGTTAAATGGATTGACTAATCCATTTCCGTTGATAAATTGTAATTATTTATATTCCACTGCGGGGTATACCGGATGAGCCTGTCTCACGTGTATAACATTTCAACACAATAATTTAATGTAAACATTTGAAAAGTTAGTTGTTATTGTACTCATTTGTGTACGCCCAAATAAATTGAAATTGAAATGTTTCGCCATCTCCGATAGACAATATATCAAACATTTTAAATTAAAATAACTTTTGAACGAATCCTTTTAATCATTAAATCTATGATTAATAATGGCACAAATCACCATTCCTGAGTTATTAATGCTTATTTGCTTTTATACTTTTTTTTTTACTAAATACTTTTTTCTGGTGTCTTACATGGTTTCTTACATATTTTCACATATTTATTAATCTTTTTTTTTCTAGCAATTACTTTCTGAATTTAAATAAAAAAAATTCTTTGCTTTTTACTTATTATACATAAAATAATAATGTGTGACTTTTACTTTTCTCACTTTCAAATGATAATTGGTAGGTTGAATAGAAAAAAAGTTACGTACCTCAGAAAAGGTATTTAACTTTTTTTCTATCAATTAATCAATTCCGGTCTGTATGTTAAAAATAAAAAATAAAAAAATGTGCATTTATTTATTATTGAATTCTTCCGCACTAGGTAGGTACCGCATATATCTACATACGCATTTTGTTTAGAAATGTGTTTGGTCAATTATATGTTTTTATTTATTTTCATAGATGGCGGTAGTGTACCGCTATACATATTGTATGAAAACGTTGAATAAATATTTAAAAATAATCACACACATTACATAAAATTTGAGAATGTTTATCATTAAGGGTAGTTAGTGTTTACATTAATGTAAATAAAAATTAAGTATTTATTGGATAGTTTCGAAGATATAAGCCAAAATATATCAAAGTTACAACATCCACACGCTTGACACCAGCCACGTCACCTATATACAAAATCAGAAGAGCTGGCTGTTGAAAGTGTGTGTCTTCGCTCTGATGGCACCTGCTGGTCAAATTAAATTGCGCGCGCTTCCCCGGCGTCTTATTTCCTGTTACGCATTTCCGTCCTTTTCACGAAATCACTGCCACAGATTGCAGGAAAGCGAGAGGAGAGACTTTTTGATGTTACACATCAAAAAGTGCATTATCAATGACCGCGTTACAACGGAAATCCACCGCATGACGTAACTGCCTGACTTCAATTCTATTTTATTATTATTTCACTTAACGACCGCGATATCTGGGTTGCGTAACCTCCACGTCCTTAGCTAAATCTAAAAATGGCTGCGTTGACATGCGGCCGATTTGTCAAATAGAGCGTTAGGTTCTCAATGCGACCGCAGCGGCTGCAGAAACGCATTCATCACATCGGGTGCACTCGGCATTAATCTCGCTCTCGTATCGACCGATTGCGACACGCCTGGCCGCAAAACAAACTGGCAAACCAATAAACGGAAATATGATAAAATACTAATCAGCATAGCGGTGATTGGAAAATCACTGCGCGATCGAATTGGCGTGCGAAATGGAGTCGATAAACGGGTTGATAGAAGAAGCGTCTCTCCTAACATGAATATAATACATGCTATTCTGAAAATATAAATATCGGGATGTCAGATCTTCATCCCAACACTGTGATGGCTCCTCTTCTTCGCCTTTCAGCTCGATCCTACTGCTAACTGAGTTTACGCCTTGTTAGAGGCAAACAAGCTATCTATCTACGTCGGGTGAAGGCTCTACGGTTTTTAACGTAGTATTTCCAAACACCCTCGCTTTATTCAAGACCTCCCCAGTTCACGTTGTGTAATTTTATGTTTCGAACTATAGGGGATGAATTGGTTTAGTGGTAACCCTAACGCAAGCTTTACTAAAATTAAATACTGGGGTATGAAGTTCGTGAATGTTCATGGAAACGCAAACAAAACTACCTAGCACGTCAATTAAGCCCTACGGTGCAATTGCTAAACATACTATGTTCCGTGGCCCTATATTATTTACCTATCATTCCTACGGACTGAAACCACTGCATCTGGTGTAGCTGCGCTTCCAGAGTGCGCGATCCTCTGCTTCCATGCCCTCTCCGCTCGATCCCCCATTGTCCTACCTGTATGGGATCGACCGCCATCCACTGGAAAGGTTAGTAACGTGCCGTTATCACATGCGCATGCACATATAGAGTACATAGATCCCCTGAAAGCCCTCGAGTCCTTCGTAGCCGCTCCTATGGATGATTCCGTCTTCGACGCCCTCGCTGATTAATAATTTTATCTTCCGCCGTTATCTCGCTGTGCTTATTCCCTTACGATCTTTTATATTTACTCTGCATTATCTTTATATCAATTACATTGTTACGTTTATTTACTAGCCGGCCTAAGTTCCGTCACCTGTATCTGGCCCTATGTCTCATTCTAGTGGTACGTTGGGTTCTAATGGATAAGGGGTTTGTAGAAGGTATGTGTAAATGTATGTGTACGCGGAAAATGTGGTTGCTTTAAATTCGGCCCCTCCATACCCAAAGGCTCATCGGTGACTGATCCCATCTTCCTTCTCCCGACACGAGTTCCGGATACGTTGACCTGAGCCTGGATGCGCCTTTTCATGTTGGGCCTCTTCTGTGCAAAGTACCGCACCATCCCTCGCGTCAGTGTCTGGCGTCCGGGCTCAGAGCCAGTTTGCCCCCCGAATTCCAACTCCTCCAGGTTAAACTAAGTTAAACTACGGTATATATACTGAAGCTACTGTAAAGATGGTCCCGGGCCACCTGTCAAGTCAAAAATATGCGAGTGGGGAGGGGGAGTTTCCTAGGCTCCCCAACCCTCGCCTGTGAGCAACTACAGCCCATTGGCCATTCGCGACACTACAGTGACTGCAATCACCCTCCCAGGTAGTACTTATTATAATCTGGTATGCATCAATACGTTCAATCCATTCCAGACGAGGGAAGACATCCGCACGGGTGTTGTGCCACCCGTGAAGAGCCCCCTCATACACTACGTACGAATAGATACATACTAATAAAATATAATATACATACATATACTTACATATACAATACATAAATAAATACTTGTAATGGTTGGTTGCCATGTGGTTTCACGAGGCCATGACCCCTCGTATTAGTAGATGGAAAGGTGGATCTGGACAGTAGGGATATGCCTAGCCCCTGGCCAGGGATGTCGGTGTATTTTCTCCAAATGGTGTACAGCTAGAATCCTGCCATCGATGATGATGGGATCTGCCTAATTTTCTCCGGCTGATGTGTAACTGGAACCCTGCCTTCACTGATGAAGATGATGTTGTCACTATCGAAACGTCACCTGATGATATTTATCTGAACCACCGCTAGTGATGATGATGATGATGATGATACTATCGTAACGTTTCCTGACGATATATATCTGAGACACCGCCAATGATGATGATGATACTATCGGAACGCCTCCTGACTATATATGACTGGGACACCGCTAATGATGATGATGATGGTGATACTATTGGAACGTCTGCTGACGATATATAACTGGGACACTGCTAATGATGATGATGTTGATGATACTATCGAAACGCCTCCTGACGATATATAGCTGAACCACCGCTAGTGATGATGATGATGATGATACTATCGTAACGTCTCCTGACTATATATATAGCCGAAACACCGCTAATGATGATGATGATGCTATCGAAACGCCCCCTGACTATATATAACTGGGACACTGCTAATGATGATGATGATGATGATGATACTATTGAAAAACCTCCTGACGATATATAACTGGGACACTGCTATGATGATGATGTTGATGATACTATCGAAACGTCTCCTGACGATATATGACTGGGACACCGCTAATGGTGATGTTGATGATGATACTATCGAAACGCCTCCTGACTATATATAACTGGGACACTGCTAATGATGATGTTGATGAAGATACTATCGAAACGCCTCCTGACTATATACAACTGGGACGCTGCTAATGATGGTGATGATGATGATGCTATTGAAACGTCTCCTGACAATATATAACTGGGACACTGCTGATGATGATGATGTTGATGATACTATCGAAACGCCTCCTGACGATATAAAGCTGAACCACCGCTAGTGATGACGATGATGATGATGATACTATCGCAACGCCTCCCGACGATATATATATCTGAAACACCGCTAATGATGATGATGATACTATCAGAACGCCTCCTGACTATATGTGACTGGAACACCGCTAATGAAGATGATGATGATGATACTATTGAAACGTCTCCTGACGATATACAACTGGGACACTGCTAATGATGGTGATGATACTATCGGAACGCCTCCTAACTATATATGACTGGAACACCGCTAATGAAGATGATGATGATGATACTATTGAAACGTCTCCTGACAATATATAACTGGGACACTGCTGATGATGGTGATGATGATGATGCTATCGAAACGCCGCCTGACTATATATAACTGGGACGCGGCATATGAATAGACAAATAAATACCTAATTAATTAATGAATCATCAATTAAATAAATAAATAGAAATGAATAAATAAGTTCGGCGTCGAGCACACGGGCCGCGCGATCCCTGGAAGTTCACACACATGCAGAGAAGGGTTATTTGGCAAATTAATTCGCCCCTATTATGGTCAGTACGGATTCAACATGCAAACAACACCTGTGGAAAAACATATGTAAAGTTTACGGTACAGGGGTTAGCTTTCACTGTCGGCGCTTCTTCCGTCTCTGTCTGGGGTGTCGAACCCGAGACCATTCTTCTTAATCGTGCGCCACCTTTATATATCGTTATAATCTCAAAACGGAAAGAGGATGACATGACTTACCCATCTGCCGCCGATTATATCCATTCCAGTGCATCGTAGTTTCACTTTATGTACCTCACTTTATACCTAAGGATTGCGGACACTTGCCTTGCACGCGCATACGATTCACAGGCCCCTAATTAACTATAGTTCGCGACCTAACCTTTGATCCTGCCATCACGCGTTTTTAAGTTTCCGTAGCTGGGGCTTAGTATCCAGCCTCTGTAACTATACGGTGTATATACTCTAACCAAACCGAAACTAGACATTATTTCCCTTTCTTTGAATTTATATTCCTCGGGATACCGGAATTAGACTCTAGCTCGACAATTGTAAGTATTCATATATCTTAATAATACTGTAACATAGTCCTTACGCATCCGTACTTACCCGGGTCATCGAGACTAGACTCTAATTCTAATGATCATACTCTAATGATTATACGCACCGATATTTTTCATAAAACCCGTTACCCGTTATTTTCCGATGTTACAAATTCTTATATTTATCCGAAATACCGGGATTAAGCTTTGAATCTAGGATTCCATCCATTTATAAGTTTTAACAAACCCATGAAGCAACCACTTGTCCACTTGTTGTTGTTAAAGAATTGATTGCTTCTATAATAAAACCCCACTAGTCTACATCTTTATAAGGTCAATACATATTACTTTTAGGGTCCGCCGGTTTAGTTTTATTCTTAATATAAATTTATTATCATCTCGAATATTTGATGTCTACTCTCCGGCAAATTTTAATATAGTTTAAATCATTTTAATATAGTTTATCATTTTAATGTAGTTTAAAAATAACGGGATTCTGTAATTTTTACAAGTATAAACAACCCCAATCTTACCGAAACCATTTTATGTAGTGAAAGACGCGGGATTTATATTCTTCCTAAAATGTAAAATGAACCCGGTCTAGATGAAACATCCTTATTTAGTTTCAGGACAACGAGGTTTACGCGTTCCACGAGGAATATGATATAACCCGATCTAAACGAAGGTAATTTTATATAATTTTAGGACAGCGGAACTTACAAATTTCATAAAGTATATCGTGAAGCCAATCTAGGCGGAGACACTACGTATATTTTAAACAGAGTAAGAGTTTAAATTTTACCATCAAGTCTAATACACCGCAAGAATGTCCTAGGCATAGTAAACAAAATAGCGGTCAAAACTGTAGTGTTTCTATGTTCACACGTTTTAGCTCAAAACGAATACTATAATTTTCACATTTATAATACAAGACGCGAATTTCTAAACGAAACATTTTAAAATAGTTCTAATTGAAATCTACATGTTTCATATTTATTAAATGAAGGCGCGAATTCTAAACGAAACACTAACATTGCTCAAAAACGGGACCCTATATTTATATATGCTTAAAATGAAACGCGAATTCCCGAACGATAGCATTTTATATAACTAAATGTAACGAAATCTTATATAGTTTATAAATAAGAAGACCCGGCCCCAGGCGGTTTTTATATATTTTCAATATAACGAGGCCCTACAACATCTTTATAAGTATAATACAACCCCGGTCTATCGAAACAATGTACTAGAAGTTTTTATATGTTTGAATACATGATATACGTTTTTTTTTATACGCGTTTTTATACGCGAGATTTACGTTTTCGTACAATACGAAGTACCCCAAATTATACAACCGCGAAGTTTACATCACTCCTAAAGTATAACCAGAACTAATTGAAACATTTTTTCATAGTTTAAGTCCGCGAGGCAAATATCTTTCATAAAATATAAAATAACCAGAATCAAATTAAACATATTTTTACCTTATAGACTTTCCCCAACGCGCGTAATAATCCCGGCCACATGAAACGTTTTTATATGTTTTAATAGCGCGGGACCTATGTTTTCCTATATAATATAAGATAACCCGGGCCGAACGGAAGCAATTTTATATACTTTATAAAATAGTGAAACTTGTACTTCTGTAAAACCGTAAATAAACCCCGACCCCCACGAGATTATTTTATATAATTTTTTAGAATAATGAAATTTCATACATCTGTAAAATTGTAAATAAGTCCCGATTCTCACGAGATTATTTTATATAATTTTCTAGAATAATGGAATTTATACATCTGTGAAATTGTAAATAAACCCCGATTCTCACGAGATTATTTTATATAATTTTCTAGAATAATGGAATTTATACATCTGTGAAATTGTAAATAAACCCCGATTCTCACGGAATTACTCTATATAATTTTAAACGAAATGAAAATCTAGATTATTATGGGCTGAACCTGATACCCCGCGAGATCAGCTATATATTTTTCACTAGACGTATTTTTAATCCCAGAATTTATTCGCTATAATTTTAACGGACTCTTACTATTAAACATAAACAAAAAAAATTATTAAAATAAACTAAATATTCTTTCGATAACTAAAATAAACCCGGTCTAATCGAAACATTTCATATAACGAAATATTATATGCCTTACAAATGTAAAAATTAAAATGAGACCTCGCGTATTTAGCAAAGATAGGTATTTTATAAGACTTATTTAAAATCGAATCTGTTAGTAACAACTCCTTTATCTTTTAACAACTTCCCGCGTGTTTAGCATAAAATAGGTATCTTTATAACGCACAGCTAGTTTCCAGAGATCCGCCAATACTATACTTAGTAAAACGAAAATTTAACTAAATTTGAACTCTACCGTTTCCTGAAATTCTGCGAATATTATTCTGTGAACCTAGTAAGACGACAAAAATAATTAACTTTATAGAACATAGTGATTTCCGAAGTTCCGATATGCCAGATTAATTACCTTTATAAAATAAAATCAAACCCGTACTCTGAGTTAAAACCCTTTTAACAGGACCTCGCGTATTTAGCATAAGATAGGTATTTTTACAAGATTTATTAACAATTTCCCGCGTGTTTAGCATAAAATAGGTATCTTTATAACGCACAGCTAGTTTCCGGAGATCTGCAAATATCAGTTCTATATATGCCGGACTAATCAACTTAATAAAGCGCAGTAATTTCCGAAGTTCTAATATGCCAAATTAATTACCCTTTATAAAATAAAATCAAACCCGTACCCCCCTTTTCTTTTAACGTGAGCAATAAACAATGTCGAAGAGTATATTTACCCGTACACAACTTTCACTTGAAATTAAACTATAATTTTCAACCACTGGGACACTCTAAGTCGACGGTAACTTTCACTCAAAAAACAACCGACGCGGATTTCACACTCCCGTAGACGTTCACACCAACTGCCTGAATTCTGCTGTGTCTTGACATTTTAAAACCCCCCTAGCGGGAAAAGGGCCCATGTCCCGCCTCTTCGGCTTCACTAATCTATGCCACCCCTGATATCAGAATGCCGCCTACTAAGGTCTATTTTTGCAGTCCACAACCCCGACATCACTTACAGCCGTCATTGACTCCACCTTTTCTGTTGTTGTCTCTTCCTATGTTTTGGGGCGGACTTGGTGGCTTCGGACGGTATATTTTTCGCTTCGCAAGCGCGATAATTAATTTTTAATATTTAATTTCTAAGTTCAGTCCATATTGTCGTTTGATCAACCGTAACCACAATCTATCGGGTACTCCCCTAATCATAGTTGATGTTTCTTCACTATCTACCATTATCATGTCCCGTTCCCTCGTATTTTCACTCGTCTTTATCGGAAATTTAACGTTTCTTGGCCGCTATATCATGGGATCAATTTTCATATATTCACCACGTGCACACTGCATACCTAGATAAAACAATCGTTCAAAGGTACTATACCTAATTTTAAATTAATTTTGGGCGATCTTTTCTCGTGGATCATCCAATGAATCCTGTCTTATGCCCGCGGTTCTCCGCGCACAGGGATGTATTAGCTCCCTCCGTTGCGGAGTTTAAACATAATTTGTAACCATTTATTATTAATTTTATTGGCAGTAAGATTGATCCACAAAATAACTATGTTACATAGACAGTGAATATTCTCGGACAATATAATACTGGAAGAGTACTATTCGCTATATATAACACAACAACCTATTAATGTAAGTTAAAGTAAATTTTTAAATTCAGTGGAAGATTTTTAAGATCGTTTTGCTTTTAATTTTTTCCCAAAACAAAATAAATAAATAAACACACAAATACACACTCACACAACCCACTATTGGACATGTTTTTATTATACTTTTATCGATTGTATGTATGTGTTTTCGCGTAATTGGCCCAAAACTCTGTGCATCAATTATTGTCTTTTCTTCAAAGATTGATTAATTATATGGCTGTAAGAAACCCAATAAATGAAAATAAATAAAACAAATAAGTAAATAAACCTCCAGTGCCGCAGGCAAGGCGTCGGATTAATTCAGTGCTCATTTATTGCCAAGGCACTGGACGCCTCCGCTGATAACTATATACCGCTCACCATGTTCTTAGAGGTGTGTTGAAAGATTGCTAGTATCTGTCGAATCGGTCTCAAGTAGTTGTCTGTATTTGTACGTTTATCATTATTACATGCTCTTGCTATATCCGTTCCACTTCACATTATTGTTCCTCCCGTCTTCGAATTTCTATCACACTATGTTCTCCTATGTTTTTGGTACTTATATGCTTGCTTCTTCGCGTTATATTACATTTACTCCCAATTATATTTGTTTCATTTATCCATCCATCTATAAGATCCCCATACGCTTTTTCCTTTTATTACATGTGTATATGGGCCGCAAATTCATATTATTTTATTTACAATATTCTTATCTGGATACACTTGCTCCAATTACGTTCTGTGGGTTATTACTACCAAACCCGGTGAAGTCTGAGCTAGAATAGCCAATCGTATACTCGTTATCCGTTCTGATGAGACTACGCTAATGTCGGACAGGTTTGTAGTGATTACATAGCTAATATATTGTATCTATATTTGGGTATATTATTTTCTTGTCGTGCCATTAATATGCTTACACGTTATCGTTATCTCTTTCCTAACTGTATATACCGTCATTGCGCAGTTACCTATCTGTTGTAAAAGCCTAAAGAGCGTTAGTCTACAGATAAATATAATAGAATTATAGTTAACTTTCCTATCCGCCCACGTTATCCGACTCCCGCGAAACGAAAATAAATCATTATTCGCTCAGTTAAGGTCACCCCTCTGGTACAACGTATACGTTTAATCCGTGCTTCACGGCAAATTCCTATAAATTTTTTATGGGGCGTTTTCCTCTCGCGATCCCCCGATTAGGACCTGCCTTTCTTAGTTTTGCTCAATATTCTGCCTCTCTGTTGCCCGGGAATCCACTCGAGATGAAGATATACGGCTCCTAAACGGTTTCAAAACCCCAGCAAAAAAGCCCATAATTCAGAAACCTCGTGGAACTGTCAATATCATCGTCACCTTAGAGTAGACGTTAATCGGTTTTTTAACGACTCTAAACGCAATAACCGCGCCCCAAATCTCTGGAAACCGTGTTCAGCATTTTTATGGGAAGCACATGTGGACCGCTCGGACCGCATCGATCGTCAACCATTTGTACCAAACACGGCTTTACCACAAGATTAATATGATTTATAAGAATTGATTAGTAACTGCCCGTAACCTATATCCGATCAATCGCTACTAACTCCCTCCCAATACTAGCGTTTCATCATTCCCAAATTTTTGTAGCTCCAATACTACGCCAGGTGGGTTTAGCTCAATTTTTCCCCGCGTAGCATTTAAATCATCTTAGAGTTCAAAATAAAAATAATAAAATAAAAAAAAAATCTATAGAAACAGGTGATTCATCACAAGTTGTATATTTATATGGCGGACCAGGTCTTGTATTTACCTTTATTTATTTATTTATTTATTTCTTCTGCTTACGCTGAAATAAACATATTATTATGATATATGTTTCAAATTTAAACATTCCGTATATTTTAAGGGACTATAATAGAGACATCTGAAGTCCTACTCATGAAACAGTATCTAGCCTTTAGCATAGTCCCATCAAATATACAGAACGTTTTTAGTTTTAGAACATATATAAAAGTTATAAAAATTTGATAATGTGTGGATGTTTTTACAATGGAATTGGTGAATGGTGCATTGTGTGAGCGATACTTATGCCAGCTTTTACAGATGGTATGCCCTGGGCCATCGTATACAAGACTTCTATAATTTATCGTAATTAAATATATATTGCTAACATGTTGAGAAGCTATGTTTCATATTATTTATGCATGTATAATATATGTTAATTAGAAATATAAACTGTAAATACGAAGAGTACAAATGTCAGTGCTTGACAGTCCGAGCGATAACTTTCACATCACTGACAAATTGAGTACATTACATGGATCGATTAATTTTCTTACGTTCAATTAACATAAAGGCTTGCGCAACAAATGTTTTTTATTCGCGTTAATTACGACGCAACTGTTGAGAAACGCTGGTGGGCCATTCCGAGTTGAGAAATCAAGAAAATTTATCATATTTTCGTCCGGATTATTTTTATTATTTAAATAATTATCCTTGTCAGTCATGAATAATAATAAATGCTCGCAATAACAACACTTTATCAATAAAATGCTTTTACACGACACAAATAATATTTTTCGGCCACATAAATTCATGTTTTGCAACTATCAAAATGTCGCTGAACACGAATACATTAAACGTATCAATAAATATAATGTATTTTGTAATGACTACATAAATTTGATACTGATGCCAAGCAAAATCATATAATAATAATACCTACCTTGTATTTTTTAAGTATCCGTAGAACTACATCACCGAATCTAGACAGGGGGTCGGGCATGCAAATTTACCGGAAAATGGCATTATTGGTAAATCTGAAAATCGAGTACCTACCGATTTACCTGTAATCGTAAAGGTGTCAAAAAGTGAATATTTTGGCATTATTTTATGGTATAAATAACAAATTTAAAAAATAAAATAAAACGAGCGAGCCTTACAGTAGTCGCATACGATGTGCAACATTTGACATCTCACAATTGAAAATATCAATTGAGCAGCGACAGAAAGTAACATCAACATTTAAAATAGCGAATGCATATATATTTATTAATTAGTAAATACAAGTAAAGAAAATGTATGCGCATTTATTTATTATAGAATTTTGCCGCACGAGGTGGGTACCGTATATCTACATACGCATTTGTTTAGAAACATGTTTGGTCGATTATATGTTTTTATTTACTTTCATAGACGGCGGAAGTGTGCCGTCATACATATTGTACTATTATAAAAACTTTGAATAAATATTTTTAAATAATCACATAAATTACATAAAATTTGAGAATGTAAATCATTAAGGGGAGTTATTGTTTACATTAATGTACCTAAAAAAATGAAGTATTTATTGGATAGCTTCCAAGATATAAGCCAAATTATATACAAAATATATATAATTTACAACAACCACACGCTTGACACCAGCCCCGTAACATAAAAGAAGCGTTGGCTTTTGGAAGTGTGCATCTTCGCTGTGATGGCACTTAGTAGACGTTGATTTGTTTATAAACGATGATTTTTTCCATCGCGTGCCTTCCGCGCGCGCTCATTGGTTAAATGAAATTGCGCGAGCTTCCCTTCGCGTCTTATTTCCTGTTACGCGTTTCCGTCCATTTTCACGAAATCACTGCCACAGATTGCAGGATAGCGAGACGAATGATGTTACACATTAAAAAACACTTGAAAGGAATCAATAACCTTAACATCAATTCAGAATTGCAGACCACGCAAGGACTGAATGTCATCGATAGCGCAGAATGAATACACGTTTATAAAAAAGGAAAGAAACTAGATATCTTAGAAAACTGAGCGATAAATTGTAACAAAAATGTATTATACAACACCTGACGATGGAAAGGTTTTTCTGAAACATGTTGGTATAATTACTCATATAAAAGAAGAAAAATAAACAAATAATATAATCAATATTTTTTTTAAATGTCGATCTACAATGTTGCTGAATCAAATGAAAAAATCTCTCGGAAGACATATTTAAGAAAGACTCGGCATGATCAGATGTTACAAGTATGGACCTGTTAAAAACCTCAAAGTCAGTAGAGCATGCATGAGAATGTATATGAATGGAGCCGAAGCAAAAGTGACATGCCAGGGTAGGGGAATATGGCGTTCTATCCTCTCTGCCTACCCCTGCGGAAAATGGCATGATGCTCAATTAGTTTGCATTAAGTCTCTGATCCCAGTGTGCATTGCATTCCATTTATAGTTCGCATTCTTGCTCAGGCTTTCTTTCAGGTTTTTTAAGTTCCCTACTTCCCCGACATAACGTGAAGTGTAATTTTTAGCTGTTTCCCAAGTTGAATATACACTGAAATTTTTTACGGTCCCAAATTCAATGAATAATTTCAAAAGATTCGTTCCAGAAATATTTCCAACAATGGCGGAACTGCTGGGTGAAGTATGTGCTTTATCATGTTGACTTTTTTGATGGAAATTAGCGTTAGTATGGTGTGTATAAATAAATAAGTTTTTGCCGATCAAAGATTTTATATTTTTTAAACACACCACGTATATGAAACAACCTTCTGATCTTTGCTTTCCTTCGCGTACCTCTGAACCTCTTTAAAATTCGATTTATTCTTGCTGCAGCCTCCAGCCATCAGCCCACGCAGAAGCGTTGATTGACTTGGATTCTATACTAATGGAGTTTGTCTTTTGTGTGGGCAAAATAAAAATACATTTAAAAGATTAAGACAGACTCCAACCCCCGCGAGAATCGGTGCGACAGTAACTGATGTGTGAGCGGTTGGTATTGTCAAAAGATTATAATATTTGAGGAGAAAGGCTAAAAAAAATGAAAAATTGAATATAGTACCTACCAATAAAATTGTGTTTTTTTTTCAGTTTAATTAATATTAAAAACAGTTTATTACCTTTTTTTTAGTCTATCAAAATTATAAATAATGCAAAAAAATTCTCGCTGTAACTCTCCAAATAAAATTAACTTACGTGTTTTGTATCCACATATTTAAAAAATATTTATTGTTTAATTGTGTTTTTAATCTCAGTTATCTTCTGTAGGGATACATTTGATATATTTTGTATTCCTAAATATATAATTATGCTGATATTTTTTGGTGTTGCATTTTGGTATGTTGAAATTATTTTGAAATCTTAAGAATGTGCTTTTTTCAGGTTTTTGTAGGGATACTTTTGATATATTTTGTATTCCTAAATATATAATTATGCTGATATTTTTTGGTGTTGCATTTTGGTATGTTGAAATTATTTTGAAATCTTAAGAATGTGCTTTTTTCAGGTTTTGTATGTATGAATTATTTGTATAAAAGAGATTTTATTTGTGTAAAAGATAAGAGACAATCATCCTTATTCTGAAAATAACAATGTCTGGATCTTTAAGATCTTTATCCCAACACTTAATAGTCGATAGTAAAAATTAAAAATGTCCAGAGTGGATTTTGTAATTCTACGACTCAAATGCACTATTAAAAGATGATATAAGAAAGATTGTTTCTTACAAACGTATTAATTTCTTCATCCACAGATGAAATATCATGGCTAAACTTGTCATGACCGCGTTCGGCGTTACCGCGTATTCAAATTTTCCCATCTTGACATTTGACAGATAACAATTTACATCTTTCTCCCTCCCTCTATATCTATCTTATGTAGAAACTTACAGAAACAAACACCGACGTAAAGCTATGTATCGTTTATTTTTAATTTTTATTATCGTCTATTAAGTGTTGGGATAAAGATCTTAAACATCCAGACATTGTTATTTTCAGAATACGGATGAATGTATGTGTTGAAAAAGTTGATTATTTTTTAAATAATCTTTCTCTATTTAATTTTTAGTAGGTTCATTGCTTTGTCGTATGCTCTTCTCCACCCAATGTGGACAGTTGTTAAATACACCCTTTTTAAGTTATTTTATTTGAATTGATTCTTGGTTCTCAACTCAAGGGCTATTCAAGTTAAAATACTTGATCCGCGCGATGCTGGGTATATTAGCTATTTATTCTGTAAGAGTTTGTTGCTCAAAAGCGTTTCATATCGGCTTGAAGTACATATAATATATATTTACTTGTTTTGGTACGCCTCGGTCAGCGAAGGCCGACGTATGACACGAATATGTTTCAGAGATAATATCGGAACCTAAAGAATTAGGCATAAATCAAGAGTGGTCAGGGATTTTGTAAACACCATTTAGAAAAACAGTTATAAATTTTCAAAAATAGGAGCAGCAACCACGCCCACCACGTTTCGGAAAGCCTCGATTTATTAATCTATTGTCACAGCACAGGTCCGTATCTTATCTGGAATCTTAACAAACCTGTCCTAGTACCTACCGCTTCAAATAAAAATGCATTAACTTTTATCTGCTGGCCAAATTACACACTTTCATGAACAGGTATTAATTAAAATAATGTGTAAACCTTCTAAAATATGATACAGGCGGTCCCTACCTGGTGTTGCCCTAGAATTACTTACGTTTAGTCATTCGTCCCTTTTTTCTAGGAGGTTCAGGTTCTATCTTACCTGTCACTTCTTCTTTTTCTCTTTGTGCCCTATCCGTTCAACGGACGTTGGCTATCATCACATTATTTAGATAAAGAATCTCATTAGACTGGCCAAACCACTGTCTCAGGTTTTCCAGCCGTGATGTTCTCCTTTTTTCTTCTTCTTCTTTTTATGATTTTTATTTTATATGTAGGTATTCCTTATGTTTATTTATTAATAAATTGATTTTCTTATGGCTTTATGTGGACGCCTAGTCTTACCGCTTATATTCATATGAGTTTAAATAGCGTGGAGAGGATGACCACCTTAGCATATATAAAAAGGCAAATTGGGTGGCAAAAGTGTAGAGCCGATAGGGAGCTATTGCTCATAAAACGGCCCTGGATCCACTTCACTGTTCTCCTTCTTCCAGGGCCCTGAAATCTTTCCCTGCATTATGAGATGCAAGATCTCGTATTCTTCTGGATGGATTTCTCTGTATTTCTACAATGACGAAAAATGGAACAAAAATGCGCGCGGTGCACACGGCTTAAACGAGATTTACAGTTTAAACTGTCGTCGCCAACTATAATGCAGCCTCTTGGAAACCAGGTCTGATAGAGTAGGAGCCAGTGATCACCAGATTTATGTTACAGTATCAAACCTGAAATATTTTCTGCAGATGTAAATATAGTAGGTATAGAAGGTTTGAATATTATAACAATTGAATTCGGGGGATTTTGGCAGATAAAAGTTAATACAGCTGAAAAAAAAATATAAGCAAAACGTTTAAATATAAGGTAATCACTATAATGTAAATAAAATGATCATTTACAGAGCTTCAAAGCATCTGGTGGAAGAAATGACCCATGAAAAGCGTCTGGCAACGATAAATATGAATGTATAGTCCCGTTAAATACATTAAAAATAAGGTTTGTTATTTTTTCATTCTATTAACTCATTTTTGTGTACCTGTATTATCTGTTGTCTGCCAAATGTCCCCGAACTCAAATGTCATGATATACAAAACTTCTTACCTACTATACTATAGGTACATTTACAGAAAATGTTTCAGGTTTGAACCTTCGGCACTAGATAACAGTTATATCTTACTAACCAAACATCGGTACAGTCAGATACAAATCCCAAATAAAATAACCGGTTAAAATAACAGTTTGACCATCATTTTATGTAAATCTGGCAGTCGCTTGCTCTTGGTCTATGAGAAGTAGCTATGTAACCTTTTTCCCACGTCTCTATTTCATCTCGTCATCTTCCGAGCGGCTATAAAGTGTTATTAAAAATAATTAAAATCTTTTATATAAAACGTAGTACCTAATCGAAACGTTTAAGTGCTTAAATATGTATACTATTATATTATAACACACGTATGGTTTATCGTGATAAATGTCCACGTTAAAATGAGGACTTAATTTCATCCAAGAAAGTCTGATGAAACATTGGCCATAACAATAGCCGAGACGAATATATCGGCTCAATCTACAGTACTGACTCGACTGGCTTTAATCATGGAGTTCCTGATTCAATCACCGGACTCTTGAACACGGACGCTCCCAGTAATGAACCAATAACGAGGAGTGACCAGTACAAAGCAATCAGATGATAACCGATGATCACATTGACATGTGGTGTAATGAATATTGTAAATCATTTTGTTGATTTACAAGATGTAATGTTTATATTATTAACTAGCTGTAACCCGTCACAAATGACGGTACTTTTACATGCCGGTTCCTAAGGAATGAGGCCCGAATTCAGGGTCAATACTTAATGATTTGAAGGTTAAGGTACGCTTTTAAACGTAATTTGCAGTTTTACACTTTTTTTTTACTCTTCTATAGTTTTTTTTTACACTTTTAAGGTTTACTTTAACCATTAAATCTACTTTAGGCAATACTTTAATAATTTTGTATTGACTCTGTATTCGGGCCTAAGTATTTATTTATTAATATAAAAAAGAAAAGAAGAATGAAAAAAATTAAAAAAAATAAAAAAATACTAGTATTATGAACGAAAAAATGAACGATGAAATACGTTTACTGTTAGAAATATATAGATAGTTTGATCAAATAATAGATTTTTTATTTGTTTCCAAAAATATTTATTTATTTATCAATTTTGATATGGTTCTCCTTAATGTAATCCTCATCGATTTTTTAAATGCTCAAAACATTTCTAAAACGCACTTTCTGATGGATGCACTTGTAGCCTTCACTTCCCTCAGAGATTTTGTCTTTTTTTTCTATACGGCAAAAATGTTGTTCTTTCATGGTAACTTTTGTTTTGAGGATTTTGAGGAACAGGAAAATGGCGCAGGATTTAAAATCCAGTGAAGATGGTGGCAACAGAATTACTACGATTTTTTTAGTTTTTACCACGCTTATATTAGCTTCACCTGTTTGTCTGGACGGAATGTTATGATCATTTTTTCACCCGCTTTCCAATGTCCAATCCAACTGAAATTTTACACACTGACGTATTCTCGACGACAATACATGAATCATATTATATGGGAAATTAGTTAATGAGTTCACCAAAAGATGCCTTAAAAGTAGAAAGTTATATGACATGAAAAAAACATTTTTTAAACCACGCTTATATTTAAATGTTCTAAACAGGAAAAAAAATTTGGGTGAAAATTCATTTTTTACTTTTAAGTACATTTAAATATATATGGTTTTTAAAAAACTATTTTTTTCATCTCATATATTTTAAATATATGAACAAATAATGAAGTTAAGGTTTGGTTTTCACGGCCACTCAGAATCTTTTGGTTTGCGTCTTGTGGGGTATTATGCCGTGTTTTTACGACCTTTCTGGCCGACGTTTCGGATCCCATTGCAGTGGAAACCAGAAAATAATGAAGTAATTAAGATAACTTATAAAAGTCTCATAGAGACGAAGATACACACATTATCAAATTTTTGAAATTTGATAATGGGCGTCACCTTATTCATTCAACCATTACGCAATCCACTAAATAAGTACCAAAAGAGACACATTTTACGTGTACATAATCGCTTCAAAGCTCTCAGCAGCATCAACTACAATTATCTTAACTAACTATCTAGCCACTACCACCTCAGGAATGTTATTAAATAGTTAACCGACAAGATTTTATTAACATTCTAAATGCAATATTTTCATAGCATTGCCGTGTTATTACGTGGTTAGGACTGATTACAAATTCGGAATAATAATTTGTTAGCAGTTACAGCTGCGGGGTGTGAGATTGTTTATAATTGATAGGTGTGAAGTTTTTTCACGGTGAGTTGGTAAGCATACATTATTAATACTTTTTTTAACGCCGCTCAGAAACTGAAAAATGTGTTCGTTTTTTTTCTAATAAGAATAATCTATTATTATCGCTGAGTACAGGCAGTTCAACTACTTAATATTATGGGCTTTTTAAAAGCCTGTTTTGTAGCCTTTCTAAATAAATGCAAAGTTATATAAAGCTAATATTTATAGACTGACAAGGATCTGAATAATTAATATTATACATTTTATAATTTTAAATTAGGGTACATAAATATTTATAGAATAAATTAATATAGTCTATTTTTTACACGGCTAAGATATCTTCTATCCTATTCAACAGTGGCGTAACTATAATTTTTGCGGATCGGGGACCAGGAATCGATAAACAAATTCAACAATCGCAACAATATCTGGCTTAAAGCATAGTTTAAAAAAATCGATTAATAATGAATTAGTAGCTTTATTTTCAATTTAACTTTTGAATTATTAAATTTGTAACTGATGCCTCGAGCTGGCAGAGAATTAAAGTATACTGAATATAGTAGAAATAAGATCACTTGGACTTAGATGTGATAAACTTATTTATAGGTCTGATTGTATTGTAATTAAAAAGTAAACAAGTAAAAAGTAAAAAGAAACAGCGAGTTGTTAACACAATGAATAGGATTAAAAAAGGGTCGCTTAGGTAGTTGGTTCAGTTATATTGAAGGTGTTTTTGATTACACTAAAACAATTTAAAGCTTTATTTACTACCACAAACTCACTGTTATTTGTATGTACCTATACACAAAAAATTATTTAAAATAGTTGTATTGTACACAAAAATTAAATTTAAAAAGTTAAAAAATTCGCAAGTAGAAAAACTTCTTGCCCCGGTAGGAACTTCCTTTATTTATTATTGCTGGCATCACTAACGCTGGTCACACATTTTGTTGTTAATATCGCGTGAGTTGACCGTCAGGAATGACTAACTCCGCGTCGCGTGATGCCCTTGTAATTTATTGATTAAATTCGAAATTTTTCGAGAGACTTGTGGAGAATTCTAGACGATTCCAAAGCATTCCGTAGTGCGTCCCAGAATGTTACGGAATGTTCGAGAGAATTCGATCATGTTGTGGTTAGTACGACAGAGAGCAATCTGTCCCGGTTTATTTACATCTCATGACAGTATGAATGAGGATAGAATAGAAGTAAAGTTATATGACGTGAATGTTGATCGTACCAGAAATAGAAGCGGAAGGCTCGACATGTGTAAGACGCGCTCCATCCTCATTGCCTACCCTGTTACGTAGAAATACCGTGATGGTAAATTAATTAGTTATTTTGGTGATACTAAGGATGAGTAGTTTTAAAAATTAAATATGCAACATATACAATATGTAATATAATGGTTTTTACGGCCATGTAGTATGTAGTTCTTACCAGATTTTATTAATAAAATTAAAATAACTTTATCTTAGTTATCAGCTAAGTTCGTTCACAGAACCACTGTCTTATTTCAATAACTTTAAATAACCGTTTATTATACAGAACTGGTAAAAAAAATTAAAAAAACGCAACGATTCATACACACAGAGACATTTCGTACGGCCGGTGTCGGAAAATTTTAATAAGTTAATAATTGTTTAATACTTTGCAAATAAATTTTTTCAACCTTGAGATAACAATTTTCAATTAGGTATTGCATTTCTAAATAAATATTTTCGCGTACAGGGCTAGCGACCTTTCAATAGCTGGCTTAAGTGATCGATCACTTTACAGTAAATGAGGCTTCTATATATTTTTTTGAGTAATGTGTGAAGCAATATTATTTTTATGTATATATGTCCTTCCGAATTCTAACATCCGAATTATTAACATATACCCTTGAATACATCTGAAAATTATTTTCAATATTTTACTCCTTCAGACCATCCCTGTAAACGCCTAAAAAACTTCCAAAGACTACCATACATACTTTTCCATGTAAATAACTTGGTCTCTTTGAGACATCTATAATTTGTCGTAATTAATGCTAATCCCTCTGGGGCCGATTTCCAGTAATTGTGTTTCTAAATATGAACATACTAAAAACAATATTGTAAATATTTTCGTATTCAAAATTTCGCACTCGAAAGTTTTTCACAATAACTATTATTATTCACTTCTAAATAATGTCTTCAGTCGATACAATCTAAATAATGTTATCTAATTTTGTAATTTTTTTATATGGTCGTTTTGGTGATCTGATAGCGCTGTGGACGTGCACCCTCCAGTAAAAGACGGCATTCCTGGATCCTCATAATTCATAACAAACACGATGGCATCATCTGGCCCAGCTGCAGAGCCGGCTCCAAGCTTCCATCACGCGGAGAACAATTTTTTAGTAGGTAGTTGAGGCACAAACAAGTGTAATTTTGGAATAAACTGGCAAACAAGTGCTATTTGGAATCCACAAAGACCTCAAATCTCTCAATATATTATAGATATCTCACGGAGACGACATTATATTTTTATGGAAAAGTGGGTATGGATGTCTTTGGGTTAGGGCTTACGACCTATCGTAAGGCTGGCTTAAGTGATCACTACACAGTATAACGTTCACCATGTCTATTATTTTTTGGAAGTTGTATATATTTAAATTAACGACATGTTCCATATATGTTTTGCAACAATCCTTAGCGTGACCGGCATCCAAAGCTTTTTCCTTCCCCTTAAATGACCACAGATGTCACTAATGAGATATCTGTTTTTTTAGCAATATCCTTTATATGTGTAATGATTGATATTCTTCCAAATTATTAGCATTACACTAGAATACGCCTGAAATATCAATACATTTTTTTTATAAATGGTCTTAAATGAACCTCAAATTTCGTTTGTTGACAAGATGCACAAATTTACCGCTGTATAAAACACTACTCCAGCCAGTGCTCATATAAGGTGCTGAATGCTGGGTCCTAAGTAAGGGAGATTGTGCTCCTGGTTTTTGAAATAAAGTTGTTGAGGAAAATTTTTGGATACCTCTGTGAAAATGGAATATGGAAGATAAGGTATAACCATGAGATGGAAAGTCTTAAATACATAAAGATAACGTCGCAGATGGTTGAGACGTGTACAGCGAATGGAAAAAAAATCAAATCCCGAAAAAGATTGATTCTTAACACACAACCACAGAGGAAAATAAGTGCTGGAAGACCGAAGCTTAAATGGATAGATGGCGTAGAGGGAGATCTTAGGGCAATCGGTATGACAATCTGGAAAAGACAGGCGATGGACCGGGTGAAATGGCAAGTAATTCTGGAGTAGGCCAAGGCTCACAGTGGGCTGTAGCGTCAATGATGACGATGATGATGATGAGTTGAGGCATAATATATTGAAATGGGATTATGGAGCAAGTAGCGAAAGGGACATTTTTATATTAACCTTCATAACTCTTCTTTAAAAAATAATTTCGTAAAAGGCAACGTTGTTTTGCTGTGTGACACATTCGTGCAATAAATATACACGATTGTTTTTTGATTTTATTTTACATTAGTGCTCGAAAAATCTAAATATTATATCTAAATATACCGTCTGTCGGTTCGTAATGTCCGTAACTTGATGGAATCACGCTGGAATTATAACTTTAGATAGGTAATAAGAGTTTGACACGCTGATGTGATATGAATGATAAGCTGTTTGATAATGGCCTTACAAGCCGAGACCTGCAGAACTTAATAATAATATTAATTAAAGTTTAATTTATTTTAAATTTCACTAAAAATAAACATGGAGTTCTACACACTAAACACAAAAACCATAAATAAAAACTTACTTTTTAATAATCTGAGATACCTAGTCCTCTTAAATAATTATTCGCTATAATCGATGCGCTTGCTATAGCTTGAATGTAAAATTTAAAATTAAAATGTGTCGTAAAATTTACTTTTGCACGTCAGAAACTTTCATTGCGTCTAACTAGCTACGCTGCCGGCGTAAGACCGAAATTCCGGTTCGTTTGTTAGCACTTGTATTGCGTATTTTTTTCCATCTTTATTTATGGAGTATTTTGGGTTGGAGGATAGATGTCCCTTTCACGGTCATCCCCTTTCACGGCCATTCTTCTCCACCTGAAAAAGCAGATATTTTATATAAACACATTAATATGATAATAGCTTTAATAAGTATACAACATTTGGGTAAAACCTGTCAAACAGTGTAGATTTGTGTGGAAAATGTTTCACGGGGAGGTTAAAAAAATAATTTTAAAAATATGTTATGGACCTTACAGGAAGTTACGGACGGACAGATAGACGGACAACGAAATTATTATTATTTGTATTACACTCCACACCAGCCTTCACCAATTCATTCGCCATCCGGTTAGCATTTTTTTCATACTGCATGGCAACCATGTCTTGCCGCGAAACAGCGCAGCAGCAATGCAGCACGTCATGGCAGCCAACAAAAAGCTATTCACTGTCCGTGCAGTGCAAAATTCATGTTTACATTAAAATCACAATCCAGTGTAAAGCAGACATGACATTAATTATTTTAATATGCATGCAATCGTTATGTCACTAAACAGGTCTGGTTACCAAATAATGTCGAACTAGTAGCAAAAGCTTCGGGTAGTCTTCTTCAATCTATTTTGAATAGAAAATCGACGGTTCCGGAGGTAAGCGACGTTAAAATTTGCTTCTTTGTACAAAATAATCTGACTTATTTTCTATAAAATATTGGACTAATCCTGTCCATAATTATTTTCTGTAAATATTGGAATAACTACAGCCACTTATATGAAATATTAAATAAATAAAAACACTTTGCTTTGTATTAAACCGATTAAATTAAACGATTTATTGTTGTGCCAACCGATTTCGCTTAAACTTAAGCTTCATCGGAGCAACTTAATAACTTGAGTTATTAAGTTGGCACTATAATAAATCATGGTTTAATACAAAAAAAAGTATTTTATTTTTTTTAATACGTCAAACCACAAAGATATTGCTTTCTACCAAAGTGAAATATTAAATATTCATATACTTTTGTACATGTCAAATAAAATAGTCAAAACCTCGCAGAATAAAATAGTTAACTTCGTAGAAATTTGCCTAAGGTTTTGATAATTTCATTTGACTTGTATTTAAGCGAATGAACTTTAAATATTCCATACAGTTCACTGTAGTGATACTTCAACGTTTTATAGAAAATAAGTTATAAATATTAATGTCGCTTATCTCGAAACTGTCGACATTTGTCTCAAAATTTCGACACCGCGTATAATCAATATGACGTTATTGGCAGTTTAAAATTGATTATTAGGTATATGAAATAAAAATTTCTATAAAATTATATATTTTGTATGTTCCAAAAACACTTTATTCAAAGCAGGTATATCAATTTTGAAATATATATCCGCTCTGGCTACAAAATCATATACAAATTTTGTCAATTGCAAAGTGGCGGTTTTGTTTCTGTACCCATCATATGAACATTGCCTCACGGCTGTAGTGAGATGGTTATATAAAAAAACTACTAATCGCTCAATCTGTTGAATACCACACAGATGTAACAAAGTATTAGTAATCGCGAACGATTTTGTGGACCACTTTTCTCGTATGAGCATATATTTTTATGGCGTGATTACAGCTTATGGTTATTATCAAAAAATAAACTACATCAAAGAATACAGAAATGTGCACTATGATTCTTATGAAGATTTATTAATTAATAATATACGCCCTCAATTGGACTTTTACATATTATGAAACACAAAGTGTTCAAATATCATAGCTATCTAAGTAGGAAATAAAAAAGGAAAGAATATTAGAAAAATAAATACAATAAATAATAGATTATGTATAAAGACAAACTATAAAATAAAAAGACTAGAAGATTTGTCTTATGTATGTGTAAAGTGTATGAGTTATTATATTTCGTTTTAGGTTTAAGCGTCAATTTAAAAAAACAAATGGTTTTCTATTCCTGAATTTTCAGCTTCTAAATCTTGCAATCACTGTATCCCGTAATTTTTCACGGATGTACTACTAGTTTTAGTATTTAAATGGCTAACCCACGTGAGGTGTCGGCATGCAGTAGTAGTAGTATTAAAAATATTAATGAAAATGTATAACATAAAGAGCAAAAAAGACTTTATAATTTATAGAAATTAACAAATTATGAAATAAAACAATGAACTTTGTTTTTTTCCACTTACATTTGAGCACTCGTTACACTACATGTTCCGGAAACGTCCGTTTCCTTCATCAGGTGTTCATTCATTCATCACGAGCAAAGTTTATTTTTTTATTTCATAATTTGTTCATAATGGATTTCCACAAAGTTAACGCCGAAAAATTAAATTACTTGTTATAGAAATTAACTTTGTAAACCTACATCACTTTTTTAATTAAAAAAAAATACAACATGTTTCAAAGCCAATGGCTTCTTCATCAGGATAACAAAAATTGATTTTGTTATCCTGATAAAGAAGCCATTGGCTTTGAAATATGCTGAATCATTTTTTTAATTAAAAAAGTGGTGTATACAAAGATAATTTCTATAAATTATAATTATAATGTCACCACAAAGACTTTATTCACTGTGTTTTAAAATGAACATTCTGGCGCATAGTGTTTATTAGTTTATTGAGATCGTGAAATAACTGTGCTGCAGTCCATCTATATTCGAAGTGATAAGTATAATATGGCGAATATGGAAGATTCTATGGAAGAGACCTATAAACAAAAAATTTAATAATATATTTTTTTTGTTAAAATTTTTATTAATAAGCTCTTTTAAAATGGTTATTAATTATGCACCAATTTAATAACGGGCAATATTATAAATAGTAAAGATCTACTGGAAAAGCATGGATACCGAATATATTCTATTAGACTAAGAGCCAGCGACCGCCAGACTTACGTTATAGTATCAAACCTGAAATATTTTCTCTACATGTACACTATAATGGGTAAAAAGGTTTGGATATTATGACATTTGAGATTGAGGGATTTTGGCAGATAACAAGTAATACAGATACACAATAATGAGTAAGTAAAACGCATAAATAACTAACGGGACAGTACTATACACTATTTGGCAGACGCTTTTCGCGGGTCATTTCTTCCGCTAAACCCGCTTAAACTCTATAACCAATCATATCATTTACGTTATAGTAACAAATCTGAATTTTTTTCGGGCCACTATTTACACATTTTACTTACACATTTTTTGTACCTGTATTACCTGTTATCTGCCAAAATCACCGGAACTCAAATGTCACAATATCCAAACCTTCTTACCTACCATAGTATACATCTACAACAAATATTTCAGGTTTCATACTGTATCGTGAGTGTGGTAGTCGCCGACTCTTAGGGCCGGTTGTTTCAAGTTGGTTCAAAGTAAAAGTTCGTTTAAAGCATAGATTTTTGCGTTCTCAACCAAACAAACGACCCGTTTCCGTAAAAATCTATGCTTTAAACGAAGTTTTATTCTAATCCAGCTTGAAACAACCGGGCCTTAGTCTATGATATGCGTACCTTTTGAGCGCGTATCTAACGCGATTCCAAATACACCTACTTGGCCGCTTTAGCGTAGTTGCATCATTGATGGTTGATACTTAATTACAAATCATTGAGATTTGTAACATTCGCCGTTAACACATCGTAACAGTCATAAAACATAATGTGTGGTTACGGTTATGCACGTCTAACGACATTCGCGTCCAGCCCTGCGTCGTATTACATATTACACATATCGCAGTTTTGCCTTTTCTCCGTCATATTACATATATTACAAACGAACCCGCATTACATTGGGCATTGATCGATAATTTATTTAGATTACCTATGTGCACGCTGATTTATTCCTTACGCCCCGGGCGCGAAAGGAATAATGTCGCGTGCGAACTAGCAGGTCCGCACGAAAAATGTTAAATAAACACTTGCGGCTGTATTGAACTCACGTTCACATTAATTATTTAAATCTTTGATATTGAGTTACGAACAATGTATTTTAATGGATTCATTTATATAGCAGACAAAGAACTTCAGTAGAACGTAAATTTGATGGTTTGAACTTTTGTAATTATGTAAAAAGCAGCTAGCTCAAGAAAGTTCTAATAGCGATAAAAGCCCTTTTTTGAGAAAAATTATAATCAATTCTACATAAGATTTCAGAACCATAAACTCCGTAAAAATGCTATGTACTAACTTGTCTAGTTAGTATTTAATCTAACCGGTATAGTCTTCTCCATACAATACTGGTCACTCTAATAATATTGAACGTACTCGTTTTTTCAAAGCACAAAATTTTAAGATTGATTAATTTTGAATTACAGATACCTACCAATCTTCTTCTTCTTCTTCCTTAGCCTTTTTCCCTCCACTGCTGGATGTAGGCCTCTTCCATTTTCTTCCACTCACCTCTGTTTCTCCCCCTTCGCATCCAGGTTCTTCCTGCTTGCTGGACTATGTCATCAGACCACCTTTTGGGAGGTCTTCCGACGCTTCTATTTTTTGTCCAGGGCCTTCACTGTAGGATTCTGGGTGCCTATCTAGTATCCTCCTGTCGAGCCATATGTCCAGCCTACTGCCATTTTTGTTTTGCAATACGGTCCATAATATCGGCAACTTTTGTTCGGCGTCTTATTTCTTCATTTCTGATTTTATCTCGAAGGCTTACGCCGAGCATCTGCCTTTCCATGGCCCGCTGTATACATTTTAATTTTTGTATGCTTTTTTCTGTTAGTGTTGCTATTTCTAGTCCATATATCAACATCGGTAGGATACATGTATCGAACATTTTTCTTTTCAGGCATATTGGGATTTCTTTATTTTCAAACAAGTGTTTCAATTGACCAAATGCTGCCCAGCCCAGACCTATTCTTCTTGGTAGTTCTGCTGTTTGGTTTTCTTTCCCCAGCTTTATCTTATGACCAAGGTACACATATTCGTCAACTGTTTCTATTTCCCTACCACCTACCTACCAATACTGGGCATAAATCATAATTGTGATGTTCTGGTCCCTTGCGTTAGGAGGAGAACTTTGTAGGTATCGAGAATCAGTCAAACTTGGTGTACTGCTTCAAGATACTTTATTGATTGTACAAATAGCTCGCGCGACAATATTAAGGAATGCATATACTGCACAAGCTGTTACTGATGTGCTAACTGCGTGGTAAGAGAGGACGGCAAGATGGCGTCTCTTAGTTTATAGCATTCGCTCTCTCTCGTACCATCTGTCTCTCTCACTCATTCGGACAGACGTTCACTCAGATACGTTTCAATAACTTTCTATTGTTTCTAATTAGATTATTAAAGAGATTATGTTATAGAAGGGAAGAGGCAGATCTTATATTACTAGGCAAAATATAACATAGTGTCATTACCACTTTTTTCTTCCAATTTTTCAAACTCCCTTTAAGCACCATTTTATAAATAAAATAATTAACACTTTATTTAAACCAAAATTCATATTTACTGTAAAAATTAAAACACGTTTCGGGAGCAATGCTCCCTTCTTCTGCACAAGAAATATCGTAATATTAATTTTGTAGTATAGACACATTAATTATGATGGGAGAGCGTTAGAAGCGAGTATGGTTGCGAATTAAGTAATCAAAATGTAATTACAATGGAAAGATGTTTAAGAGAGGGTTATTTTAGAAAATTATTTTATTATTTATTAATTATTTTCAATATTTATATATGTATGTTTCAAGAACACAATTACTGGATTTGCCCACTGCGCGATTATTATTTAATTCAGATGAATTACAAAAGTTTCACAGAGACTATTCATGTGACCAACGTGTGTGGAAGTTTCTTATACGATGGCCCAGAGCTTACAACCTGTATGAGCTGGCTTAAGTGATCACTCCACTCAATGTAACATTCACCAATTCCATCGTAAGAACATCCACATATCAAATTTTTGAAAACTGTACATACTCGTGTTATGTCACAAGTCGAATAAGACACTTCCATTCACGTTTCTCATATAAATGGCTTCGTCTTTGTGAGACTTTTATAGTTCGTGTTAATTATATCATATTTTAGTTTTTACTAATACTTTTTTTTAATTTCTAATATAGTGAAATCTCTACAATCCACCTATCAGAAGAATTTGCAGATTGGGAAATGAATATTGTTACATATATAAGATATTTTTTCTGATTCACTAATCTGTTTTAAAAATCTCCATCAGATAAATTCAATAGTCCATAATATATGTAATTATTCCTTTAAATTTTTTTTAATTGTTGCTTAAACTTGTTAAATTAATGTGTCACTTAAAATTACTGTGGTTCTATTTTGTTCTATTCTATATTTTACGTTTACTATTTTATGCATAATATTTATCTTCTGATTTTACTATTTGAGTTTTCAATTTAATTTGTATTTTTTCCATTGATGTTATCACTTTTACCAATCTATAATATTTTTTAATCACTTCTTTATGTGATCCAATTTTTTAAATTGTGTATTGTACCGTATAAAAAATTAATAAATAAATAAATCTTTTCCGAGGGTTCCGGGTTTAATCGCACCTCGTATGAATGTTTTGACGTTTATTAGTAGCGAGAGAAAAAAATGATAAGAAAATCTCTTTCCATTTAAGAAATTCAATCGAATTAGTACGTGTAAGCCATCGTACGAGGCACATTGTTTCGGTGTGGTAGTGTTTATACCCGCAAACACCAACACAACGAAACAATGTGCGTCGTACACACGGCTTATACATATTAATTCGATTGTCTTTTTTACATGAAAACTGGTCTAACCAACGGCGATCCAGTGCGCGTTATATCAATCAGCGAAATAAATTACGTGAGTACCCACCGGGCATTCGATAAGTTTTCGATAGCGGTATACGAAATCACAATTAGTGCGAATTATATTATACTACTCCAGTTATGTTCGTGATCAGTGACTTTTGGTGTTAAATTTTTTTTATTTTATTTAATTTGTTTTATTTGTCTCCCACAGCTGCGCTTCCTTGACAATATTTTAATTTGTAGACATTCTAACTAAGTAGAGCTTCGTTCAAGGTTCTGGTTGCACGTGCTAGTGGGTATGTTCAGCGATACCGGTGGTCGGTCTGAGTTAAGGATCGAAGTCTCCTTTTCATATCGATTGAATATCGATAATGATCAATGATTTTCGATAATTTTCAATAACGATAAATTTTCATTGTCAAGTATCGTTCGATATCATGACCACTACTTACTACCACCAACTAGCTACTCTATAATTGGTCATTACAGATTTTAAGTATTGTAATAAAAATCCGTGATAATTTTGTAGTAAAATTGTTAATAAAATTTTGATGATAATATTGATTTTTTTATTATATACGAAAATTACGACATTTTTCGTTAATTTTTAAGTTTACACGAAATTAAATACTATTAATAGATATTAGTCGAGTATATTACAATAACACACAAAAAGACACAATAACAAACGCTGTTTTTTTTTAGCGAAATTTAAAATAAATTAAATTTTAATAATTATTTTTAATGAAATTTAAAATGAATTAAATTTAATAAATATTATTATTACTGAAATTTAAAATAAATTAGATTTTAATAAATATTATTATTATTTATTTATGGTTTTTGCGTTTAATTTGTGGAACTCCATATTTATTTTTAGCGGAATTTAAAATAAATTAAATTTTAATAATTATTATTATTGAAATTTAAATAAATTTAATTTGATAAATATTATTATTACTGAAATTTAAAAAAAATTAAATTTTAATAAATATTATTATTAAGTTCTGCGGGTTAACTATTTTAAGTTTGATTTGCAAGGCCATTATTAAACAGTGGATATACCACGTATAAACGACTTATTTATAAAATTTTAAGTTACCCCTTCCCCTTTAGCATGATTAGATATTTGTGGTGAAGCCCTAAATTAATGTTCGTTTTCTTTCGGGCACTTATCATTAAAAGTGCATCGGTTTACAAAATTCTATGTCATGCTTAATTATCAAAATTCTCCGTTTTCTAAAAAAAAACGCTGTTGTCGATTACTATCATTAATTATCGATCACACAAGCGATTATATCGATCAAGCGATAATTTTCAATTATTGTTATCGACCATTATCGACCCAGTCGATAATATTTATTTTATCGTTTCGTTCATTATCGATTCGAACATTTCGCTTCTTAGTCTGAACCACTCATTCAAAATTTAAAAAGATGAAAAAAAGTGTCAGGAAAAAAGTGAAAAAAGAATTGAAAAAAAAAACTGATGCAGTCCTGCCCCAAGTACGACAGTAGTCGCTTGACACAGTTTGAAGCACTCTGATCAAGATGTGAGAACACTTGGACAGGCAGCGCTGTTGAATTCGCCCAATTGATGGATAACTCCGATCAGCAAACGGACCCCGTCGGCGTCATAATGGTTTCTGAAACAATATTTTAACAGTTGAGAAATTTGACCGGTAGCTATTTGGCAGTGGCGTACACCAGACACGGACTTGGGTTGTGCTGCTAATACCGACACTGTAAAAGTACGATGAGCTGGATTTTCGCCAGACGTTGTATCCATCTGAAAGAAATCCACTCTATAAGGAAAATATTTTTGTAAGAAATATATCTGTGCGAGTCCAAATAATCTTAACATTACATTTTTAATACGCATCGCAAATAATTTGGTACAAAATTTATTACAACCTTTAATTATAAAACCATTTGGGTTACATATTTATCCACCCAGAGTCGGGAATAATCATTTCCTTCTTCAGGGAGACAAAAAAGAAATTAAAAGCATACAATTATTAGAGGAGGTGGCCAAAATACTCGATACTTATGGTAAAAAAATAAAAACCTAGAAATAATATTTTTTTATTTTTCTAATTTACAATAATCTTAACTCTTAATATCCTGTGATACAAATTTCAAATGAAATATCTAAACTTCATTTAAAAAAATGAAATATATAATTGTGAACAGTTTGAAATAAATATGGAAAAAAACTGTAGCCTAATAATAAAGGAGCCAGCGGCCGCCAAACTTACGTTGTAGTATCAAACCTGTAATATGTTTTGTAGATAAGGTTTGGATATTATGATATTTTAGTTCAGGGGATTTTGTCAGATAACAGGTAATACAGGTACAAAAAAATGAGTGAGTAAAACGTTACTCGGCAGCCTGGATCCTTGCTCTTACTCTCTCTTAGAATCAAAATTTGATGGTCATATTAAGGTGGGCCTTTACACAGATTTGAAAACAGTCAGTTTTGTCTTGACACTAAGCTCGGATTTTCTTCGTATAAAATTAAATGACTCAAAAATAATTTGGAAAATACTTCTAGTATCTACCTATGTATTAGTAGTCCTATCTAACAGCTAAAATAAATTTGATTATATACAAGGACACATTCTTATTGTGATGTTGCAATTTTTTTAAAACAAAGTTTTGTGAAATTTAAAACCAAATTAATTAAACAATTAGAACGACATACAGAAAAATCAAATTCACGAGAAATTATTTGGCTGCTATCGGGATTCAAACCATGGATCACCTTCTATCCGGGGCAGTCGCGTTATAATTATTTGGCTGCAACCAAATTGCTACCAAATTGGCTTGCAGCCAAATATTTTTTCACGGATTTGATTTTTCTGTAAGTCTTTCTTTAAGTAGTTCTAGTAAGTTTCTGTAAGTGTTTCTGTAATTGATTAATTAACTTGGTTTTAAATTTGATTATATTAATATAATTATTATCAATTATTCAGTTATTTAGAGAAGGATATTATATACAATATTATAAAATACGCAATGCGTCGTTTTACAACACTTCTCTTAAAGCGAAGATGTGTTGTTGATTGATTCAGAAAACCGCCACCGTCCGGCTCGAGAGACATGAGTATTTATTTATTTTATTTGTTTACGCCCATTATAGGCTTTTATCAGGTATAGCACCAAAAAATGAGTATAAAAATTAAAAATATAAATTAAAAATGTAAAGTACAGAGCAGCAATGTGTATAGGCTTTTACATAAAATATATAACATAAAATTTAAAAAACACATACATTAAACAATATCAGTTAGGTATAAGTAGCAAAATATTAAAAGTATCAATTTTATATTATATATCAATATGAGTATAAAATACCAAAATATGAGTATAAAAATTAAAAATATAAAGTACAAAGCAGCAATATGTATGAAAATATATATTACCCACCATTACATGTATGTATATATTAACAGTTGAAGTCAGTAACGAAGTAGTATTGTCTCTTTAAGTATATAAACCTTACTTTCTCCAGACTGTCGTTGAAAACGTCAACCATACAACCAAATTAATTTCCAGTCATGTGCCCAGCTTTACACTGAACCTATAACATTTATAAACTCATTTTCTATAAAGTTCTAGTTAACACCTAAAAAAAATTGTCTATGAATTATTTTCACGTCGATAAAAGCAAAGGCAGAAATATCTAAAAAAAATTAATGCAGCCATCGAGGATTGCTGATTTAGAATGTACTGAATTTGAGATTTCATAGAAAAATAAAGAAAGCCTATAAATTTATAAGAAACATGTTTTTGGAAGGCATTGATTCATAAAATCTAGAATTCGGTACATTCTAAATTACTAATCCTCCTTGAGTGCATTTTTTTTGATATTGCTGCCTTTGCTTTTATACCTCACATTCACATATAATGTATTAATGATGTGATTTATATTTATTTCGCAGAAATTATATTTATGCAGAGTTTTTTTAACTTCATATGGTGTACGCCTCTGCTATTTAGATATAACACTTACAAAATGTTATGGACCGGCTTTTAACTTGTAGATATTATCACTTAACCCTTGCACGTCGGCACTCCTGGCATCATTTATTAATAATATACATCGCGTAGGACGAACAACCAAATATCTTAAATCTATTAAGAAAATGCATATTTAAACTGCTGACTCGCTTTCTATGGACGTGAAATATTCATTTCATGGACTCAATACTAAAATTAGATAACAGAAAAGTGGTTTTTTGGGATGATTGTCTAATATAACTTATTAATGACATTACTTTATTATATTTATTTATTAAAGAATCTTAACAGTTTTTAAACATGTAATGTAAAAGCATAGTGTTCATTTCATAGACCAATTAAAAAGATTCACAGATGTTAAAAACAAAGTTAGATAAGATATTTTTAAATTAATTATTTTGAATTAATTGATAAATAGCAGTAAGCAACAGACAATGTTAAGACTGAATAATGATGATTGAATGTGAAAAAATAAAAAGTATATCAAGAAATGAGTTAAATAATGGGTGAAAAAGGATGAAGAGATAGGAGTCAGGATAGAGGTGAAGGAAGAGAAGATTAGATAGATTAGATAATAATGAGAACCTCTGAGATAAATTAATGAAACGTCATTGAAAAACAAAATAGATATCACAATATAATTAGTAAAAGCATTTAATATTAATTCATTTTTCTTGTTGTATACTTTTGTAAATGATTTACACTTATGTACTGATGATGGCCATATAACTCTAGTCTCCGGGATGATGTCTTTCCACTTCTTCCGATCTATTGTCTTCTGCTCCCATCCCTTATTCCCCTATGGCTTCTTCAGATCAGTCATACCATGAGGCCTCGTGATTAGAGCCTCCAAATACTCGTAATTCCAACTATTCAAATATCGAATAGTTAGTGATAATATATTCGAATATTCGAATATATTCGTAAAATTTTTAAGAAAGGAATAGTCTACTTCGGATGATAAATACATTCTGTTTATAAAAAAAAAACACAATAATTGTAGAGAATTTATTTATTTAAATTTTTATAAAAAAACAAAAAAAAATATACTGAAAAATAATTTTGAATTTAGAAATACAAATAAAAAAAATTCAATTAAATATACGTATATAAAAACAATAAAAAGGAATAGATACAGACGTGTCAGTACTCTCTCGATAACTGACAAAATTTTAGATATGTTTATATTACTTCATATCTCACACCCACGTGCAAGTTTTTTTTTCATTATTTTGTACATAAGTTCTTGTTTGTCGGCGCAAGTATTTATGAAAGCTAAATACTAAAGAATAATAGAAAGCCCACTCCATCATTGACAAAACAAAGTGTGTTAACCGTATGTGCTTATTGTAATAAAACCATAAAGATAAGCTAAGGTTTTTAAAAAGAGGCAAATGCAAAAGATGTCCGACAATTTACGGCGTTTACATCTTTGTAAAAATTTGAAAAAATCGTAAACCTGAAAATGCTTGCCAGGGTTCGTAAACCTATGTTTCGTTTAGAAAAAATATAAAAAATCTTATAGTATAAATATGAGTGAATACTTTTTAAAGTATTCGTATAACGAATACTTAAAAACAGGCGAATATATTCGAGGTTCGAATATTTGAATATTTGGATTGGAGGCTCTACTTGTGACTGTCACGCTTGCTTCTCTACTTTTCCTATCCATGCAGTCGGCTAGATCTGTTGGAGCTGGTTTTGAAAGCGTGTTGTTATGATTGAGACTGATCAATAGTAAGTTTATAATAGCGTGTAATTGAATACTTTTTTGGAGTAAATATCTAAAAACTGCAAAATTCGAGCAAATACTAGTATTGAGCTCAAGCTTTTCACATCTAAAATCGTGGCCGTTTATTGAACAAAATATCGTGTTACCATAATATTTAATTTATAGCTTCTTGGTGTAAGAGTCATGACACTCGCCTAGTGATCTGGAGGTTGGTGGTTCGAGCTCCATTCCAGGATATCAGTAAGTTAGTTTTATTTCATAGCATTTCATAACAGTTAGAATATTGACGCGAAACGTATTTCGTGTTCGCATGCCTATTTACAAAAAAAAATATTATATTTATTACATTATTTTAGAGTGTGAAAAAACTATGATCGTTCATTTAATTACTAACATTTATTTAATGCTAATGAAGATTCTGGAATAAAATAACTACAGTTTTTTTATCTTTTATTTAAAGTGAAGATAAAATTTAAATTTAAATTTAAATTAAATTCTTAGTTTAAACCATTTAAACAGTGGTTTAAAACTAAATGTTTAATTTTATTATAAATTTTAATATACTGTCAATATACAGTCAATAAAATTCTTGACTTGATAGATAGATAGATAGATCTCGTTTTATTTAACCTTTAATATATGTATAATAAGCAAAAATATAATGATTAATAAAAATGTTAATACATTTTAAAACAAATCATTTTGGATAAAATTTATATTTTGTCATTTTTTTTCTAATTCTTTGTTTGACCCCTCTTTTTCTCAAGATTAAAATATCATTATGATTTTCTAAGTCAAAAGAGTGGTGGGTATTAATTTATGTGTGTCTTAAGTTTATAAGAGAAATGTCGAGACATGTCATATGTCAATCATTGTATAGTAACTACAGAAATATCAGCTTAAACTTAATATTTAAGGAATAAGTAGATGTAACATTTTAGATAATATTAGTACTAATTGTATATAATATTCATCACGATAAAATTGAAAAAGTTTGTAAACAATGATTTTTCAATAAAACTGACGAACAAAATTGACAAACCAATGAGTCTTTTAATAAAATCGAAGTATTTTAATAATATTTTTTTACAAATACAACTCGAGTTTCTAAACACGGGAAGTCACCGTTTAGAAATTGTAAGTCGTATAAATTTATGTTAAGCATACATTTTAATTAATTAAAAAAATAGACATTAGATAACTTAATTCATAATTAATGTTATACGATTTACAAAATTAAAGTAACGTTTTTAAATAAAAAAATAGGATATATAAATCTTCTAATTAAATCTTGAGTAAGTCTTTATTAGGGCATGCAGCGAAAATTTTCGGTAAAACGATTTACCGGTATTTATTACTAAATTTCACAACTGAATTGCTGGTAAATATATTTCTAACTGGCAAAAACCCATCAAAAATGACGTACTTTCATATTGTATGTTTCGACCGCTAGTTAAGACTGTGAGAACAGCGTCATCTAGCGTAGTGTATTGTCTTGATAGTATGGTTAGTGATGGTTGCTTTTTATAACTCATTATTATTTTATACACAATCATTGTTTACGTCATCTGACAGCGTTAGTGACGGACATTGTTACATTGAAAATTACGATTTTTATCTTTATCAATACCTCCATAATTAAATAATAACTCCTGTAAAATATCAATAAAACGGTATCATCTCCGTATATTACCGATTTATCGGTAATGCCATTTATCGCTTAATTTTTTATACCCCAAGCATGACGTCATTTCAATAAAAAAAACTTCTCGACACTTGGAGTTATTACGTCCGTCACTAAACTAAACAGGTGTAACTTTTTATTAATTTTTTATGATAATCTATACAGGAAACGCCATCTACTCTATGTGTCGAGATACTCAGTGCAAGTGACGAGATGAAAGCTTACAAGAATATTTAATAGAGGATGCAAACTGGCTATTGGGATTTGGTCACTAGCCAAAATATATCAATAGGTAATAGTTCCGGTTCTAAATGTGGGCGTGTTCTTGTTTATTGAAACATTTTTTACTGAAGATATATTATTGATCCTAATAATTTAGTATGCATATTATGATTATACTTGATATAACCGCGTTAATTTGTGCCGCTCCGAAATCGCTTTATTCTAGGAATTCCGTCGTTAAGTTGACCTTTTTTTTTGGGCCAGCAAAACAGATGCGAGCGAACAACGCAGTCCTGTTTTGCGGCGTTAAAAATTATATTGTTGCCCTAGAATAAGATTATATTTTAGAATAAGATAATGTTATTTTAGAATAAGATTTGTTATATTATTTCGTAACTAGTATTAGGTATGATAACGCAAGCAGTAATTTATGAACATTGACGGGTATAATGGTTTTCGCGCCGAAAATATTTTCGCGCGAAATATATTCAGACGTATCCGACCCCCGCGCGGGTTGTGAGTATGGAGAAGGGGTGCGCGGGGAGAGGCTCCCTGGGCAGGGAGAAGAGAGATCGGCGCGGCATTGGTAGCCCGAGATGAGTTCGCCCCGACCTCCCTCCCGGTGAGGCGAGTCCCAGCCTCGGGACGCCACCCGTAGAGAAGAAGACGCGGCGACGAGGATGGCCGCCTTGCCTCGGATGGCGGCCGGTCCTCCACGAGGAGTTCCAGGAGGAAGGCCAGATGTCTCCCGACGATCGGCGGGACAGAGCGCGTGGCCTGGGATAGGACACCGCGCCCCCGCCAGATGACGGCGCGGATCCCGCGACCGACGCGGCAAGACGCGCGCGGCTCGCGGATCCCGCGCTCGTAGCAAGCACGCGACGCGGTGTGCCAGAAGAAGCCACCCGCGGCAACCACGACCGCGGTTATGAGGGCCGCGGATAGTGAAATGTGTTTCGTGCAACGAGTGATAGGACACGATAGCGTTTGCGAATCAGGACTGCTTGCGTTTAGGCTAGGATTAGTTTTAGGTTAGTGATATTTTTTTTTAGTTGATAAGTCTAAAGATAAGAATTCTGCTTTAATTAAATAAATTATGTAAATATTTAAATATTGGTGGTGTTGTTTTTAAATTTTCCGCTCCCCTCCCTTGGCAAGTGCATTTTAAATTCGATATGGAAAGGACGCGGAGCGCCTCGCGGCTATCAATCGTGATTGATTGATACGCGTTCATATCATACTTAATATAAAATATATAATATTATATGTGTTGTACACATGTACCTCCTCTCGGCGGGGTGCGGCACGCTAGGGGCGGGCCGGCGATTCGTTAACAAACCACCTTACCGTGTAGTCGGGTTTTCTTATACGAGTAAACACTGTTACACCAATTCCACCAAGAATGGTTCCCCCATCGGTGATATTACATTATTCAACTAAATAATTAATAAAAATGATGAATCAGACAAACAAAGCAGCGGTTATCTCCGGTTGCTTAAGAGACACTGTATGGGACAATAAGCATGTGCTAGTGGAAAGCAAAGTCAGAATATATAAAACATGCATGAGACCTGTCATGACATACGGTATCGAAGCAAGAACGGACACGGTGAGAACTAAACACCTTCTCAGAACAGCCGAGATGAAGACTCTAAGAACCAGACCAAGAAATCCGCAGAACAGACAAGACATTGTAAGAAGGAGCAGGCAGAAAAGGCGTTTCTGGAGGGACCATGTCGAGAAAATGGAGCAGTCGAGACTTCCCAGAGCCGTGATGCGCGGGATTCCAGAGGGGCGCCGGCCGCTAGGGAGACCACCAAAGAGATGGAGAGAGAGCTGGACGTCCTCGTCACAAGACCAGGACTGACCTGTCAACACAGATTTTTTTTATTATTTTTTTTATTTATTATTATTTTTTTATTTTTTTACACCTCAGACCCACAAAACATCACATTGATATTTGTCTGTAGGTGCATCAATACATATATATAAATAAATTGTATTTACCAGAAATACATTCATATTAATTACTATAATAATTACAATAGATCTTATAAACTCAAATACAAATCAACAATACAAGAAAAAATACAAATATTACCAAAATCAAAATAAGTCTCTTTTATTTAATAACATATTGATTAATTCTGTATTTTGCCCTTTTTTATTAATATCCATTTTGACACGACATGGGATTTTATTTAATATTTTTGGTAAGACATATTTTAATGTTCTTTGTCCATATTTATTTATGACCTTCGGTATTCGTAGTCCTTCTTTAACCGTAAATCTGGTACTATGTTTATGAATCAATCTATGCTTATATGTCCCATCTTCATGATATCGTGTAATTAGTTTGTACCACAAGATAGCATTAATTGGCAAAGAGCCTTGTTTCTTGAAGAGTTCCTGTATATCTTTAGTAGCACTTTCTTTATTTATTAATTTTATAGATCAAGGATCTAACAAAAGAAAAAGAAGAAGAAGAATAAAAATGAACTTTATTTTCACCACTTTTGTATTGAAAAATATTGACATGTTTCAGAGTCCCATGGCCCGTTCGTTAGGATACAATTGTATACTAACAAATCAATTTAATTTGTTAGTATACAATTATATCCTGACGATTTTTGTACGTTGGTAGTCGAAGATCTGACTGATGGAACTGAATGCGCATGCGCGAACGTCAAATACTTTCAAACTTTGTGGATACTAAGCGAATAGAATAATTCACTATTGCTGATACCGTGTGTTTAGGCTATTCATAAATGTTCGAAAGTTGAGAATGTACGTATATTTCGACTATCTCCGTGCGCACTTCGGCGTCGTAAGACAAATTTTTTTGTAGCATTGCTTTTTCGGCTAAAAACAAAAAGTCCAAAGCTTTTTGACTGTTGAACACAAGGCTTGCGGAGAATCCAATGCATGTAGGAAGCGACCGCGCCTGATAAACATATTATTATTTTACAAACTAATCAATATATATTATATGGTAGTGCGTCCTTTTAATAATATGTTTTTATATATACTCTGCCCGCTTATCAAAAATGAAATTAATAAAATATATTTATCTCCTCCATTTGTCGTGTCTTAACAAGATGTAATTTCCGGCATTATCCTCCCCATGTATTAGTTACAATGGCCGACACGATAATGAATCGTAAATTAACACAGTAATAACAGATGTTTTGTCAGTTTAAATTCAAGCAGCGGAAACGGCCGATGAATCAATATATTTCGCTGTCAAAATTAATAACATTTTTATTGCGAATCCGGTAGAGGTGTGGAGGGTAATCGAAAACTAATTTAAATCTATCAATGTAAAAATAATGGCTGAAAAGCATGTTTTTCTCAGGCATTGAACTACAAGATTTAATATTAATAGTGTCAATATAATCAATCACTCGAAAGAAAGTTTTTAATTATTATTAACTAACTGATATAACTTACGCAGCACGAGTGAAAGGATGGAAGAGTATGGAAGAGGCCTATATCTAGCAGTGGAAATATGAAGGCTGAAAAAGAAGAAGAAGTAGAAGAACGCAGCAAGGGTAGAAAATTTAAATTTTATCATCCTTGAAAATCATACAAAAATAGCCAATGTGTTGTGTACTTAGGTCTTTTCGTCATGCTAGGTATCGCATGAATATATTGTCATATATTCGCATCAATGGGATTACTACCCTAATCATTTGGGCAGCGCGGCCTCAAAAAGAAAAAAAAATAGCTGGATCAATAATTACCGAACACTTTCAATAATAGATTGATCGCATTCGAGAAATCATTTGTATCAAAATAGCGAAATATCACTCTCTGTTATCACTTTCAGATCGCGCTCCGTTAATACTTGAACATCAAACTCCCTAACCGCCGGGTGGCGTGTTATTTGTAGCTACGCTGCGCCCTGTACTCACGCGCCCGCCACCACTCGCGGAATTCAATAATACTGGATTGATTCAGAGCATTCAGTACCAGGTTTCGGAATACTCCAGAAGGCTTCCGATGTTTCTTCGCTACACGTGTTCTTTAAAGCGTATACCATGTAATAAATATATGTATATAAATATGTTGCATATACCATATTTACAAGAAAAATGAACGTGTATATGCTTTCCACAACATCCAAGAAAATATTTTTTTAGATACTTTGGGCATGTTTCTAGAAAAGAGGTAAACAACCTGGAGAAATTGAAGATCACTAGGAATACACAAGAACGGGGGAAAATAATAAGATGAATGAAGGAAACAAGCAGTTTTCTCTGTAGAAGAATGTTTAAGGACCACGATGCTCAATCATGAACACATTGACAAAGACAGAGAAGAAAATTAAAGTTGGAGAGTAAGTGGGTGGCTACCATGCAACCATGATTATTGTTTCCGAAAAAAGGTAAATAGAAAATTAAAACCGTTTTTAATTTATTTTGAATATATTTTAATTCATTATTAGAAATAAGTATTTATTTTCACTTTTTTATTTTAAGTATATAATTAAATGCTTAATGGTCTAGAATCTCTAGAGGTTAGGTCTCTTGCCATGTGATCCAGTGGTCACTGGTGCGAGTCCCATTAAATTAGTCTCATTTTTAACTTGAAAATAGCAATATTGATGTGACACATTCAGTTAACATCACTTTTTTTTCAAAGAATTATCTTTTTAGTTGAATATAATTATTAATTTTAAAAACTACGATACAAAGTTTAATAGTTTCATTAAATTAATTAATTATTTATTTAAATACGAAGGTTCAAATTCGTATACTGGGAACAATACTTTATCACTTATTACTACGCAGTGCTTGCAGATCGATTATATTAACCGTTTACAACACAAATAATTATATCACATATCTAATTAAAATAACTAACACAATGATCACGCACAAAAAAGCAATTAAATTTGACTAAAACAAAGGTAGCATGTACTTGCGGTGCAGGTAGGTACCTCACGGCTTGTAATCATAATTTTAAACATATCAATTTCAGAGAACCTTCAGCAGAGATTGATCACCGATCACGTGGTCACCTACTTGTGAGGAAACGGTTGATCTATAAAATACTCAAATATATTTTAAAATATTTTTATTTTATTTTATTCATTTATTTATACAGTAGATACATAGGTAATAATGTTTTTTTTATAACAAATTAGATCTATGTTATTACATTTTAATGACATTATACTCCCCATAATATAATCCAAGAGGTTATAGGAGTATTTATAAGTCAAATTAAAATACAAAAGCAGAAACCATTTTTTTTTATTATACAAAAACCATTTGAGTCATGTGGACAGTATTACAATACAATTTTGGAATGATTCTTTCTTGAAATTTGTTTTGCGACAACAATGTATTGTACCATTTAACTCCCAAGTATGTATAGTGGTTCTTAAAGTTGGTACCTTTATTTGACCCTATGCTCTGTGTCTACTTCTTATACAATCTAAGGGCTGGGATTTATTTTTAAAATAATCTTTATAGATTTGGCATAAGGAGTTAGTTTTGTATATTTTTGTGAGTGATGGTACATTAATTTCTTGAATTATATTTACAGTAGGATAGTCATAATCTTTTTTGATAATCATTTTAATAATTATTTTTTGTATTATGATTAATGGCTGTACGCTGGACTTATAAGCCTCTCCTCACCCAATAATACCATACTGTAAGAGGGCGTAATACGCCATTTTAATAGTATTTTTGTTTAATATACTGCGTAGGTTATAAAAAACAGATCAGTTTTCTCAATCGTTCCATTATCAGATTGACATGGTCTCGCCATTAGAAATGTTTGTCAATTTCTAGATATTTAATATGAACTCCACAATTGAAATATAATTTTATCCTTAATGTTTTAACACTCAAGTACCAGAGCAGAATATTCTAATACTATAAAAATTTAACACGTGTAATCAGAAGACAGTATTGTCACGAAATGTTAGAAGTATGTGTATATGCGTATGCTTTCGTCTTGTTGAAGATACGTAAAGTTACTCCAAATGGTTTGTATGAAACCTTTATTATTATAATATAATTAACTTGCTATATACATATATACCTATGTAGCTATATGTATGTAGGTATGAGAGATGCTTACCAGATAGATACGCATCCGGTAAGTACATTATGTGCAAAGTGCATTCTTTAAAACATGGTATTCTTAGGCTCGGTTGCGCCAGCAGAAGTAAATTTGGTTCGAGTAACATTGACCCGAGTAACTTTTTTTACCCTCAGATCAGAGTAAACTCGATTTCGGGTTGCACAAACAGCTTTTTTACCGCTGTCAAACCAATCATAAGGCTAATAGGGTGCCAAGCGGAATAAACCTCAAATACCGCATTTGTCTATGGAATTTGATTTATTTCAGTTTTTCACCACTGGCAATACGTACTTTTGCGGTTCAAAACCAGTTCAAACAAACCACTTTATTCTATAAAACAAACCAAACAAACGTCAAACCATCGCTAAAATAACGCGAAATTAAAAGATTCATTTTAATATTTACAAATTTCAATACGAAAATGACAGCGACAAAATTCAAATGACAAGTACCTATATGGATAAATGTCACATTTTCAAATCAGCTGTGAGAGGACGGCCATTTTTTTTACCAACGTTTTTACCTTTACCCATCTATCTTGGAGAGTAAAAAAAAGTTACTCAGATGTATGTACTTCGGCGAGTTAAATATTTTTACCATAGATGGCGCAACCCGTTTTAGTAAAAAACGTTACTCATGTAACTTTTTTACTAAAACTTTACCTTTACTTTAGATGGCGCAACCGGGCCTTACAGTGCTATTATTTAGTGATGATCAAAGTCTTCATTTTAATCCATGTTTAAACGCTATATCGTGATTGTGAGACTTATGTTTGATTCTAATTACTTTTAATAATTCGGTAAGCGATCCCCGATATTTTGGAAATGAAAACCTACAACAGTTAAATATCAGTTACCAGTCATCGTTATAATCGAATACCATTTTTATCTTTTTTTTTATGTTTTTACCATATAAATTGCTTGTGGTTGGACATAATTATTAATAACTAAAGAACTTTGTTCAACACATTATTTAACGTCGATCGTTCGTAGTATCATTGAATTTTCACCCGGATGAACTTTGAAATATAATCCGACTGACGTAAAATTGATCGTAGTTGTTGATACAAAGATATAAAAAATTGTAGTAACGATATTCATTTAATATAAAAAAATCAAAATTTTCAAAGTGAATTTTATATCACTTTACCACTCTTCCTTGCTTGTTATGCCCTTGTGTGTCGTAAGTTTTGTATTTTATATTCACCGAAGTAAACACCTAGTGCAATAATGTACGGGTTTCATTCTTACCCTAGAGTTGGTACACCGCTCGCCACATTAGTGCCTTAATAGAAATAGTAGGAGCACATCTTCACTATTTTTTTCAGACCACCGCATCGAGCACAATACACCTTGTTATAAAATGCCATATCATCATAATCATGATTCTTTATTAAATTTTTTCATTAAAATATTACAAAGATATTTAATAAGGATGAGTTTGGCGATACATGCAAGTACCTAAATCAATTTTAATTTAGATACGCCCTCCAAAGTTTCATTAGATATGCTAAAAATATTTGTTATATCTATACTATATTTGGCAAACTACACACAGGATGTATATTTTATAGGTAGATTCCTTCCTAACTATGAGTCAAAAATCTTAATTTCGAATGTCTGTTTGTCCGTTACTAGCTGGAATTAGCTGGAGTTACAACAACAACACTTATGAGGATGAACAGCTGCTAAAGAGGCCCAGGCGCCCGAGTTTGACACCCGAGTGCGAATCAGCGCGCGACTCATGTTAGACGCTAGGGTTATTATCAATTATTATTTCTTCCCGTGATTTTTCACGGGTCTATCGCGTTAACACTTAAATTATCTTTTCAATACAGCCAATACCACGGCCATTACCACGATTTTTATATCTTTTATTTCATTTTAAAGTTGTACAGCTCTAAAGAACATCGTTTACAATAAGTACAAATATTATTTTAAAAGTTGGTAGAAACCAGTTTGTTTCACACACATCTACTAATTTGTTCATCCGCAGTAGCCATGCATTAAATTAAAGATAGGTAATATTATCGTTACAATGATGTATAGAAACATTGACATTTGATAGTTACCTTGATATTGTTCACAGAAACTTTACACATAAATTAGAACGTCTCGTCTATTTTATTTTAGGATATTATATTGTCCCGAGATGATAGATTCAGATAGAATTACGCACTATCGGAATCTCTTGAACGGTCCACCCAAATCTGGAATCGACTGGGATATTCTCGTAAATACTGGAAATATGGAGGAATAACTCGAATGTTCCCAAGGCACGTGCGAGAAGTTGTTTATTATGACAAACGTGACATAGGAGGCCACCATAGAAACCAGCAACAACAGTGTGTGTGTATGTGTATTCCAGCGACACTAAATCAAGAAAGTACTTACTGGCAAGCGAGATGTTTTCTAGTGCGAACCCGAGCGATTTAAGTATCGTGCATCAGCATATAAGAGAAGTTATTCAGGAGTGATAATCATTGAGAATTAGAAAATTAATGTATGAAATATTCTGGAAACATTTAGTGTGTATTTAAGAATAGTGCTCCAATTAAATTCATGTCCAGTGACTTTGTGCAGTTGATATAATTTTAAGTGTTTCATTTGCCTCATGATATTATAAGGACGTTATGATCTTGAGAGCGAATGCTACATAAATGATTCTTTGACATTTACACACGACATCGTCATCAAATCCAGTATTGCGTCAATTCACCAATGAAAAATACTATTTAGACGTGAGTGTTCATAAACCTTTGTAAGAAATGATCCAATGTTATGTATTCTCAGTATTTTTCTATAGAATTGAAACGTGGAAACACTTGCCTAAGCAATGCTATAGCAATTTAACTAACTAACTTATCGTGATGCTGTTTTTTTGGCAAAAGGTAGGCATAGAGAATAGAGCGCCACACTTTTCTTTACTGGCATACAACTCTCGACTCATTCACATTCATATATCTTCTCACGCATTCTCGCCGATTTTTGAGCCTTCCAACATTGGATAATTGATTGTTTTTATTTTTAAAATATTACCCACATACATATAAAGATAGACCTTGTGATGAATCACCTGTTTCTATAGATTTTTTTTTTCCTTTTTTATTATTTTTATTTTGAACTCTAAGATGATTTAAATGCTACGCGGGAAAAATTGAGCTAAGCCCACCTGGCGGAGTATTGGGGCTACAAAAATTTGGGGATGATGAAACGCTAGTATTGGGAGGGAGTTAGTAGCGATTGATCGGGTATAGGTTACGGGCAGTTACTATTCAATTCTTATAAATCATATTAATCTTGTGGTAAAGCCGTGTTTGGTACAAATGGTTGACGATCGATGCGGTCCGAGCGGTCCACATGTGCTTCCCATAAAAAATGCTGAACACGGTTTTCAGAGATTTGGGTCGCGGTTATTGCAGTTTGGGCCGTTAAAAAACCGATTAACGTCTACTCTAAGGTGACGATGATATTGACAGTTCCACGAGGTTTCTGAATTATGGGCTTTTTTGCTGGGTTTTTGAAACCGTTTAAGAGCCGTATATCTTCATCTCGAGTGGATTCCCGTGCAACAGAGATGCATAGATATAAGCGAAAGTAAGGAAGGCAGGTCTAATCGGGGGATCGCGAGAGGAAAACGCCCCATAAATAATTTATAGGAATTGGCCGTGAAGCACGGATAAAACGTATACGATGTACCAGAGGGGTGACCTTAACTGAGCGGATAATGATTTATTTTCGTTTCGCGGGAATCGGATAACGTAGGCAGATAGGAAAGTTAACTATAAATCCATTATATTTATCTGTAGACTAACGCTCTGTCGAGAAGCGAATAATGATTCATTTTCGTTTCGCGGGAGTCGGATAACGTAGGCGGGTAGAGAAGTTAACTATAATTCTATTATATTTATCTGTAGACTAACGCTCTTCAGGCTTTTACAACAGATAGGTAATTGTGCAATGACGGTATATACAGTTAGGAAATAGATAACGATAACGTGTAAGCATATTAATGGCACGACAAGAAAATAATATACTCGAATATAGATACAATATATTAACTATGTAATCACTACAAACCTGTCCGACGTAAGCGTAGTTTCAACAGGACGGGTAACGTGTATACGATTGGCTATTCTAGCTCAGATTTCGCCGGGTTTGGTAGTAATTACCCACAAAACATAATTGAACAAGTGTATCCAGATAAGAATATTGTAAATAAAATAATATGAATTTGCGGCCCATATACACATGAAATAAAAGGATAAAGCGTATGGGGATCTTATAGATGGATGGATAAATGAAACAAATATATATAGGAGTAAATGCAAGTAAAAGCAAGCATATAAGTACCAAAAACATAGGAGAACATAGTGTGATAGAAATTCGAAGACGGGAGGAACAATAATGTGAAGTGGAACGGATATAGCAAGAGCATGTAATAATGATAAACGTACAAATACCGACAACTACTTGAGACCGATTCGACAGATACTAGCAATCTTTCAACACACCTCTAAGAACATGGTGAGCGGTATATAGTTATCAGCGGAGGCGTCCAGTGCCTTGGCAATGAATGAGCACTGAATTAATCCGACGCCTTGCCTGCGGCACTGGAGGTTTATTTACTTATTTATTTTATTTATTTTCATTTATTGGGTTTCTTACAGCCATATAATTAATCAATCTTTGAAGAAAAGACAATAATTGATGTACAGAGTTTTGGGCCAATTACGCGAAAACACGTACATACAATCGATAAAAGAATAAGAAAAACATGTCCCATAGTGGGTTTGTGTGAGTGTGTATTTGTGTGTTTATTTATTTATTTTGTTTTGGGAAAAATTAAAAGCAAAACGATCTTAAAAATTTTCCACTGAATTTAAAAATTTAATTTAACTTACATTAATAGTTTATTGTGTTATAGCGAATAGTACTCTTCCAGTATTATATTGTTCGAGAATATTCACTGTCTATGTAACATAGTTATTTTGTGGATCAATCTTACTGCCAATAAAAATAATAATAAATGGTTACAAATTATGTTTAAATTCCGCAACGGAGGGACCTAATACGTCCCTGTGCGCGGGGAGCCGCGGGCGTAAGACAGGATTCATTGGGTGATCCACGAGAAAAGATCGCCCAAAATTAATTTAAAATTAGGTATAGTACCTTTGAACGATTGTTATATCTAGGTATGCAGTGTGTACATGGTGAGTGTAGGGAAATTGATACAATGATATAGCAGCCAAGGATCGTTAAATTTCCGATAAAGACGAGTGAAAATACGAGGGAACGGGACATGATAATGGTAGATAATGAAGAAATATCAACTATGATTAGGGGAGTACCCGATAGATTGTGGTTACGGTTGATCAAACGACAATATGGACTGAACTTAGAAATTAAATATTAAAAATTAATTATCGCGCTTGTGAAGCGAAGTTAAATCGTCCGAAGCCACTGAGTCCGCCCCAAAACAGAGACAGGGACCACAACAGAAGGTGGAGTTAAACTGACAGGTCCAAGAGGGAATGTGTTTTTTCTTTGCCAAACTGAATCTAAGGGACAAAGATTTGGGTATCAAGGAAAGTAGGATATTGAAAATCCTGGAAACACACGACTTAGGACCTTTGGCTGCTGGGAGGGGTATTAGAGGTAACGCGGAGTCAGAATTGAGGCAGTCGGTGTGGAGATCTACGGGGGTGCGAAATCCGCGTCGGTTGTTTTTTTGAGTGATAATTACCGTGAGTGATAATTACCGTCGACTTAGAGTGTCCCAGTGGTTGAAAATTATAGTTTAACTTCAAGTGAAAGTGGTGTACGGGTAAATATACTCTTCGACATTGTTGATTGCTCACGTTAAAAGAAAAGGGGGGGTACGGGTTTGATTTTATTTTATAAAGGGTAATTAATTTGGCATATTAGAACTTCGGAAATTACTGCGCTTTATTAAGTTGATTAGTCCGACATATATAGAACTGATATTTGCAGATCTCCGGAAACTAGCTGTGCGCTATAAAGATACCTATTTTATGCTAAACACGCGGGAAATTGTTAATAAGTCTTATAAAAATACCTATCTTATGCTAAATACGCGAGGTCCTGTTAAAAGGGTTTTAACTCAGAGTACGGATTTGATTTTATTTTATAAAGGAAATTAATTTGGCATATCAGAACTTCGGGAATCACTACGTTCTATAAAGTTAATTATTTTTATCGTCTTACTAGGTTCACAGAATAATACTCGCAGAATTTCAGGAACCGCTAGGGTTCAAATTTAGTTAATTTTCGTTTTACTAAGTATACAGGAATAGTATTGGCGGATCTCCGGAAACTAGCTGTGCGTTATAAAAATACCTATTTTATACTAAACACGCGGGAAATTGTTAAAAGATAAAAGGGTTGTTACTAACAGATTCGATTTTAAATAAGTCTTATAAAATTACCTATCTTTTGCTAAATACGCGAGGTCACATTTTAATTTTTACATTTGTAAGGCATATAATATTTCGTTATATGAAATGTTTCGATTAGACCGGGTTTATTTTAGTTATCGAAAGAATATTTAGTTTATTTTAATATTTTTTTTGTTTATGTTTAATAGTAGGAGTCCGTTAAAATTATAGCGAATAAATTCTGGGATTAAAAATACGTCTAGTGAAAAATATATAGCTGATCTCGCGGGGTATCAGGTTCAGCCCATAATAATCTAGATTTTCATTTCGTTTAAAATTATATAGAGTAATTCCGTGAGAGTCGGGGTTTATTTACAATTTCACAGATGTATAAATTCCATTATTCTAGAAAATTATATAAAATAATCTCGCGAGAATCGGGGTTTATTTACAATTTCACAGATGTATAAATTCCATTATTCTAGAAAATTATATAAAATAATCTCGTGAGAATCGGGGTTTATTTACAATTTCACAGATGTATAAATTCCATTATTCTAGAATATTATATAAAATAATTTCGTGAGAATCGGGGCTTATTTACAATTTTACAGATGTATAAGATTTCATTATTCTAAAAAATTATATAAAATAATCTCGTGGGGGTCGGGGTTTATTTACGGTTTTACAGAAGTACAAGTTTCACTATTTTATAAAGTATATAAAATTGCTTCCGTTCGGCCCGGGTTATCTTATATTATATAGGAAAACATAGGTCCCGCGCTATTAAAACATATAAAAACGTTTCATGTGGCCGGGATTATTACGCGCGTTGGGGAAAGTCTATAAGGTAAAAATATGTTTAATTTGATTCGGGTTATTTTATATTTTATGAAAGATATTTGCCTCGCGGACTTAAAACTATGAAAAAATGTTTCAATTAGTTCTGGTTATACTTTAGGAGTGATGTAAACTTCGCGGTTGTATAATTTGGGTTACTTTGTATTGTACGAAAACGTAAATCTCGCGTATAAAAACGCGTATAAAAAAAAAACGTATATCATGTATTCAAACATATAAAAACTTCTAGTACATTGTTTCGATAGACCGGGGTTGTATTATACTTATAAAGATGTTATAGGGCCTCGTTATATTGAAAATATATAAAACCGCCTGGGGCCGGGTCTTCTTATTTATAAACTATATAAGATTTCGTTACATTTAGTTATATAAAATGCTATCGTTCGGGAATTCGCGTTTCATTTTAAGCATATATAAATATAGGGTCCCGTTTTTAAACAATGTTAGTGTTTCGTTTAGAATTCGCGCCTTCATTTAATAAATATGAAACATGTAGATTTCAATTAGAACTATTTTTAAATGTTTCCTTTAGAAATTCGCGTCTTGTATTATAAATGTGAAACTTATAATATTCGTTTTGAGCTAAAACGTGTGAACATAGAAACACTACAGTTTTGACCGCTATTTTGTTTACTATGCCTAGGACATTCTTGCGGTGTATTAGACTTGATGGTAAAATTTAAACTCTTACTCTGTTTAAAATATACGTAGTGTCTCCGCCTAGATTGGCTTCACGATATACTTTATGAAATTTGTAAGTTCCGCTGTCCTAAAATTATATAAAATTACCTTCGTTTAGATCGGGTTATATCATATTCCTCGTGGAACGCGTAAACCTCGTTGTCCTGAAACTAAATAAGGATGTTTCATCTAGACCGGGTTCATTTTACATTTTAGGAAGAATATAAATCCCGCGTCTTTCACTACATAAAATGGATTTGGTAAGATTGGGGTTGTTTATACTTGTAGAAATTACAGAATCCCGTTATTTCTAAACTATATTAAAATGATAAATTATATTAAAATGATTTAAACTATATTAAAATTTGCCGGAGAGTAGATATCAAACATTCGAGATGATAATAAATTTATATTAAGAATAATATTAAGAATAAAACTAAATCGGCGGACCCTAAAAGTAATATGTATTGACCTTATAAAGATGTAGACTAGTGGGGTTTTATTATAGAAGCAATCAATTCTTTAACAACAACAAGTGGACAAGTGGTTGCTTCATGGGTTTGTTAAAACTTATAAATGGATGGAATCCTAGATTCAAAGCTTAATCCCGGTATTTCGGATAAATATAAGAATATGTAACATCGGAAAATAACGGGTAACGGGTTTTATGAAAAATATCGGTGCGTATAATCATTAGAGTATGATCATTAGAATTAGAGTCTAGTCTCGATGACCCGGGTAAGTACGGATGCGTAAGGACTATGTTACAGTATTATTAAGATATATGAATACTTACAATTGTCGAGCTAGAGTCTAATTCCGGTATCTCGAGGAATATAAATTTAAAGAAAAGAAAATAATGTCTAGTTTCGGTTTGATTAAAGTATATACACCGTATAGTTGCAGAGGCTGGATACTAAGCCCCAGCTACGGAAACTTATAAGCGCGTAATGGCAGGATCAAAGGTTAGGTCGCGAACTATAGTTAATTAGGGGCCTGTGAATCGTATGCGCGTGCAAGGCAAGTGTCCGCAATCCTTAGGTATAAAGTGAGGTACATGAAGTGAAACTACGATGCACTGGACTGGATATAACCGGCGGCAGATGGGTAAGTCATGTCATCCTCTTTCCGTTTTGAGATTATAACGATATATGAAGGTGGCGCACGTTTAAGAAGAATGGTCTCGGGTTCGACACCCCAGACAGAGACGGAAGAAGCGCCGGCAGTGAAAGCTAACCCCTGTACCGTAATGTTTTTCCACAGGTGTTGTTTGCATGTTGAATCCGTACTGACCATAATAGGGGCGAATTAATTTGCCAAATTAACCCCTCTCTGCATGTGTGTGAACTTCCAGGGATCGGGCGGCTCGTGTGCTCGACGCCGAACTTATTTATTTACTTCTATTTATTTATTTAATTGATTGAGTGATTGAATAATTAATTAATTAATTAGGTATTTATTTGTCTATTCATATATATATATTTATTTATTTGTTTATTTATTTATTTTTCATTCAGCCATTCATTCATTTATTTATTCATCTATTTATAAATTATTTATTTATCTATTTATTTATTTAATTGATTGATTGATTGATTAGTTAATTAATTATATATTTATTTATTCATTTACTTGTCTGATTGACTGATTTATTAATTAATTAATAATATATTTATTTATTTATTCATTTGTTTAATTACTTATTAATTTATTAATTGATTAATTTATTAAATGATTAATTTATTAATTAATTAATTTATTTATTTATCAATTTATTTATTTATATATTTATTTATTTACGTACTCATACGACTGTGCATCGTCGGGGGGGGGGGGGATAGTCAGATCAGCATCACCACCGTCATCATCACCGAATGCCGTGTCCCAACTATATACCACGCGCCAAATTACATCACCGTCACTGAACGCCGCGTTCCGATTACACACTACTCGCTATGTTACGTCGTCGCCACCGATCGCCGCGTTCCAGTTATATATAGTCAGGAGGCGTTTCGATAGCATCATCATCATCATCATCATTAGCAGTGTCCCAGTTATATATAGTCAGGGAGCGTTTCGATAGTATCATCATCATCATCATCATTAGCAGTGTCCCAGTTATATATAGTCAGGAGGCGTTTCGATAGAATCATCATCATCATCATCATTAGCAGTGTCCCAGTTATATACAGTCAGCAGGCGTTTCGATAGCATCATCATCATCATCGTCATTAGCAGTGTCCCAGTTATATATTGTCAGGAGACGTTTCAATAGCATCATCATCATCATCATTAGCAGTGTCCCAGTTATATATAGTCAGGAGGCGTTTCAATAGCATCATCATCATCACCATCGTTAGCAGTGTCCCAGTTGTATATCGTCAGGAGACGCTTCAATAGTATCATCATCATCATCTTCATTAGCGGTGTTCCAGTCAAATATAGTCAGGAGGCGTTCCGATAGTATCATCATCATCATTAGCGGTGTTCCAGATATATATCGTCGGGAGACGTTGCGATAGTATCATCATCATCATCATCATCACTAGCGGTGATTCAGCTATATATCGTCGGGAGGCGTTTCGATAGTATCATCAACATCATCATCATTAGCAGTGTCCCAGTTATATATTGTCAGGAGACGTTTCAATAGCATCATCATCATCACCATCATTAGCAGTGTCCCAGTTGTATATAGTCAGGAGGCGTTTCAATAGTATCATCATCATCATCATCATTAGCAGTGTCCCAGTTGTACATAGTCAGGAGGCGTTCCGATAGTATCATCATCATCATTAGCAGTGTCCCAGTTCTATATAGTCAGGAAGCGTTTCGATAGTATCATCATCATCATTAGCAGTGTCCCAGTTATATATAGTCAGGAAGCGTTTTGATAGTATCATCATCATCATCATCATTAGCAGTGTCCCAGTTATATATAGTCAGGAAGCGTTTCGATAGTATCATCATCATCATCATCATTAGCAGTGTCCCAGTTATATATAGTCAGGAGGCATTTCGATAGCATCATCATCATCATCATCATTAGCGGTGTCCCAGTTATGTATAGTCAGGAAGCGGTTCGATAGTATCATCATCATCATCATCATTAGCAGTGTCCCAGTTATATATAGTCAGGAGGCATTTCGATAGCATCATCATCATCATCTTCATTAGCGGTGTTCCAGTCATATATAGCCAGGAGGCGTTCCGATAGTATCATCATCAACACTAGCGGTGTTTCAGATATATACCGTCGGGAGATGTTGCGATAGTATCATCATCATCATCATCATCATCATAGCAGTGTCCCAGTTATATATCGTCAGGAGTTGTTTCAATAGTATCATCATCATCATCATCATTAGCAGTGTCCCAGTTATATATAGTCAGGAGGCGTTTCGATAGTATCATCATCATCATCATCATAATTAGCGGTGTTTCAGCTATATATCGTCAGGAGACGTTACGATAGTATCATCATCATCATTAGCGGTGTTTCGGCTATATATAGTCAGGAGACGTTACGATAGTATCACCATCATCATCATCATCACTAGCGGTGGTTCAGCTATATATCGTCAGGGGGCGTTTCGATAGTATCATCATCATCATCACCATTAGCGGTGTCCCAGTCATATATAGTCAGGAGGCGTTCCGATAGTATCATCATCATCATTAGCGGTGTCTCAGATATATATCGTCAGGAAACGTTACGATAGTATCATCATCATCATTATCATCACTAGCGGTGGTTCAGCTATATATCATCAGGTGACGTTTCGATAGTGACAACATCATCTCCATCGGCGAAGGCAGGGTTCCAGTTACACATCGGTCGGAGAAAATTAGGCAGATCCCATCATCATCGATGACAGGATTCTAGCTGTTTACCATTTGGAGAAAATACACCGACATCCCTGGCCAGGGGCTAGGCATATCCCTACTGTCCAGATCCACCTTTCCATCTACTAATACGAGGGGTCATGGCCTCGTGAAACCACATGGCAACCAACCATTACAAGTATTTATTTATGTATTGTATATGTAAGTAAGGTCAACGTATCCGGAACTCGTGTCGGGAGAAGGAAGATGGGATCAGTCACCGATGAGCCTTTGGGTATGGAGGGGCCGAATTTAAAGCAAACACATTTTTCGCGTACACATACATTTATACATACCTCCCACACCCCCTTTATCCATTAGAACCCAACGTACCACTAGAATGAGACATAGGGCCAGATACAGGTGACGGAACTTAGGCCGGCTAGTAAATAAACGTAACAATGTAATTGATATAAAAATAATGCAGAGTAAATATAAAAGATCGTAAGGAATAAGCACAGCGAGATAACGGCGGAAGATAAAATTATTAATCAGCGAGGGCGTCGAAGACGGAATCATCCATAGGAGCGGCTACGAAGGACTCGAGGGCTTTCAGGGGATCTATGTACTCTATATGTGCATGCGCATGTGATAACGGCACGTTACTAACCTTTCCAGTGGATGGCGGTCGATCCCATATAGGTAGGACAATGGGGGATCGAGCGGAGAGGGCGTGGGAGCAGAGGATCGCGCACTCTGGAAGCGCAGCTACACCAGATGCAGTGGTTTCAGTCCGTAGGAATGATAGGTAAATAATATAGGGCCACGGAACATAGTATGTTTAGCAATTGCACCGTAGGGCTTAATTGACGTGCTAGGTAGTTTTGTTTGCGTTTTCCATGAACATTCACGAACTTCATACCCCAGTATTTAATTTAAGTTTAGCTTGCGTCAGGGTTACCACAAAACCAATTCATCCCCTATAGTTCGAAACAAAAAATTACACAACGTGAACTGGGGAGGTCTTGAATAAAGCGAGGGTGTTCGGAAATACTACGTTAAAAACCGTAGAGCCCTCACCCGACGTAGATAGATAGCTTGTTTGCCTATAACAAGGCGTAAACTCAGTTAGGAGTAGGATCGAGCTGTAAGGCGAAGAAGAGGATCCATCACAAGCTTTATATCAATTGTGACATAATAAATTATGTTCGTCACACTCCTTCGCGGAACAGTAAAACAAAATGAAATATTTAAATCACCGCGCATAATTGCTGATAAAATTATTCGAGTCCACGTAGGTACTGTGCGCGCTTTTCAGAACCCCGTACATTTGCGAACTTAACGACATTATCGGTCAATTCAGTACAACATGGCGTCATTCGGGCTTTGACACTCTACTCCACAAGATGTGAAAACTACGGACCCTTTGAGAGGTAAGAAGTGAACTGAGAGACGCCATTTGAAGTAACATCGTAATAACATTGTTTAATTGTAGATTTGTGCTAATGATGAATTGTTATCAGGGTTCCTACGATGGGGTCACAAGGTGAAACCGTCTTCGGATGTCAAGCATGCGGCCTGCTGAGAGCTCGAGGTCCAGCACAAGGGCAGGGGACCACCTGGCAGCATAGGAGTCAGCTTCCATGGACCCAGGGGATGCCGGTCTCACCCTGACCTGATGTAGTACATCGTGGCGTGATGCAGGAGATAATCATTGTAACAGTTCCGTTCTTACGCCGAAAGACCTGGTATTATCTGATCTCATACTATATTTCAAGTACCCATCATACCGTTCAGCGCCACGGCGACGTAAAGTTTTGTGAAGCACGGGGTTTGGAAGAGCATCTGTGACCTATTAATAAGGACATGTGGAGCGTCATGGGGAGGCGTTGTTGTTCGTGTTAATTGTGTCTCATCCTACGTGAATGTAAATTTTGACCTGATGATTTCCCGTCCGCGACACCTGCGCTGGCGCTACCGCCTGTAGAGTTTTGAAAATATAGTTTAAGCTGCTTTCTCCCTTGTATCGCGGCCGTCAGCGACGATGTCGCGGAGAGGGCAATTTATTTTAAATTAGAATATAAGATTTCAATGAACCGAATTTAGAATATCTTTGAATTTGCCTGTTGTCGCCGTTTCAGGGCACAGAAAATTGTCAGTAGTTTATTGAATAAATGCTTATGTTGAATGCACAAAATGTCTTGTTATGTAAACCCATCTTTGTTAATCTGTTGCAACTTGAACTTGTTAATATAAGAGGCACCTGAAGCGGCTCGAGAGAGAGAGTTCAGTGCGCATATCACCGAAAGGACCCTGAGATTGTAAAAGAGGAGTAAGGTTAGTCCCAATCTACTCCGATTGAACTAGCTGGTGATGACGAGGGGCTCAAATCATGAGGAGCTGAACTCCACGTCATACAACGTTAGGAGATTTAAAGATCTTGAATTTTTTGTTGAAGGCGACTCTTGCTTGTTGAATTCTGCTTATAATATCTGTCTGAAATTCTGCTGCCAAATATGTAAATTATTTCACTTGTTTGATAGTGACGCCATTCAAAACAATATTTGTAGACACCCTTCTCTTTCAACAACTATGCACTTTATATTATCTTTGTTTATTTTCATTTTTTGGTTAGTTGCCATAACATTTTCCATCTTTCTCAAGGCCTCGTTCAATTCTTGTTCCGACTCCGCAAGCAATGCAATATCGTCAGCATATCTAATCAAATAAAAAGTGGTGTGCTTGTGTGTCAAATAAAAACAGGCATCACCCAACTTATTGCTTTTCAACGGAATGAGAGGAAGTCAGTAACAGTACATCCGTAAAAAAAATATTGTGCCGAGGTCACTTAAACTGAAGAAGTTTTTTGGAAAGCGAATCGTACATTTTCATTTTTTTAAGTTTTCTCAGTTATTAGCGAATACGTGAAGCGTAAAACGCATGAGACTAATGTGAAATTCATATCAATATTATCTCGTGGATTTGGTTTCAAAACAAAATTGTTGTAAATCCGTTCTTATAAATTCATGTCCCCTCAAAAATGGCAGGGCATATTTTTTTTTATTTATTTTTTTTTATTTTTTTTTTATTTTGCGAATCTCAACAGTATACAATTTATTATAATAATACATAACGTATTGGGTAATTCGTAGACCAATTATAGAGATCCACGGCACAAAATGTTAAGTCAATCAATAAAGAGAACATATATTAAATAGACGGATAGGAGTGGCAGTTAGAGGGGGAAGTGGAGTGAGGTGTATGGGATTGTGGCTGAGTGGAGTGCGTGTGTATTCTGTGCGTGACGTTGTATACAGATATGGGGGTATGACGTGAATAGATGAGTCATTTTTGCATTCTGACTGCTAAATCTGACAATAAAACCAAATGCACAGCAAACCTGCGAAGAATTGTATACATGCTGCATGTCGATAGACAACTCAAGAGCACAGGAAGCGAGAAAAGACGCCAGAAAACTGAAACGGGCAGCTCAAGAGTCCGAGGATATTGCTTCTACTATAAAAAAAACAATGGTTCAGGATCGCAAGTTGGAGGTTATTATAAAAAAAAATCTTTTTTTAATAATCAGAAACGATTTTTTCATGTCTTTTTCATCCTTTTTCATGTCATGGAGTTTGTATTTTGAAAAATATAATGATTTTTAAGGCCGTTTTTCTTAAAATTTTGCAAACATCTTTCCAAAAACATTATCTGCGATGTGGCGTACGATTTTTTTGATAATTTGGGCCGTTTATTTAAGAAAAAAATTAAAATTATTTCTAATTGCTCCCATTTGCACAAAAAAATCGAATTTTTGATGCGTTTCATCATCATCATTTTGAAAGAAAATATAAATATATTTTTTAAATTATTTATTATAGACTTGTCATAGTAGGTACATCATTTCACGAATACAAAAATACATTAATACACTAAATAATAATACAATAAATAAATAAATACATTAATACGTTTTACTCGCCATAAAGGAGCTGACGCTCGTGCTTATGGGAGGAGTAGTCACATCACATTATTCCATGAATATTATTAAAATTATAATAAAGGTGTTAATAATATCAAGAAATAAGAAAAGTAAACAAAAAATATCGATAAACAAATAAATAAATATATATAAGTTCATGGAAACTTCGAGAGATTTTTTGTTAACTTTCCCATTTCAATCAAACCCTGGCAACATGAGAATCTCTAAGAGCTGCGCGCATCGTAGAAAAGAACTTTTGCAGGATAGCACATAGCTCTTCCATTGTGAAATTTTTAAAATATTTTTTAAAATGAAACATTAACTATTGTACACACTAAAAATGATAGCATTTTTTTTTGTCTGAAATAATTAGATGCGTACAAAAAAATTTTTGCACCTCAATGAATTTTTAGATGCCTTAAGGTGGTGAAAGCCCTACGGTAACAATATTTAAGTACAATATTTAAGGCTATTCACAACATGGCCCCTCAATACATAACCGACTTCTGCATTCCATTCTCCACAAATAATAGACAACTAATACTTCGCTCAGCATCAACATCTAATACAAATAGGTTAGCTGGAGTAAATCTCGCCCACAAAACTATTTTCGGTGATCGTGCTTTCGCGGTGGCTGGACCAAAGTTATGGAACAAACTACCTAATAAACTGAGACAAACAGACAGCTTACCACAGTTCAAAAAACAACTTAAGACGCATTTATTTAGACAATCCTATAAAAACCTTTAGAATCTGACCGCAAAAACGCTAGCTAATGTTTTCCACTCCTATTGATCCGCGAAAACACATAACTCTTTCAGGGACTCACAAACTATTATCGTACTCAATTTTAATTCCACTTCTTGTATGCCTTCTAGTGAATAAGTAATAGTAAATAAGATTTTTCTTTTCTAGCAGTAAGTTGTCTTGTAAGATAATAATTTTTCTGTGTAAAGCGCCCTTGAGGTGAGTATTCGCGAAAACGGCGCTATACAAATTATCAAATTATTATTATTATTATTATTATTATTATTATTAACTAATAAATTACCCTGTGACTTGAAATCTTGATGTTTTTTACGATTGTTTTGAAGCATAAAGTACAGTAAAGGGTGGAACTAGGCGACTTCACCAGCACTGCATGGGTATTTGAGGTCCAGCCAGGAGCCAATGGTGCCTTTGTGCAGCGTAGCCCACTCGTAGGAGACTCCGGAATCGGCAATAGCGTGTATTCCAACACTGCGTACAGAGGTTTCGGGACAGGTATTCAGAAACGCAACGACCTAAAATTATTATTGTAAATGATTAATATTCGAATTCATGGAATCATTTTTTGACTTCTAATAGTCATGGAGCAGGAACATGCAGCATATCAGGGGCGTGCAGTGAGAACGAGAAGCATGACGTTTATTTAAACGTATATTTGGAGAAAAAGAAATCGAAATTAAATATTTTCTGGCAGAATATTATGAAATATCAAATCTTTATAATTTGTTAATTATTGTGATAGGAATATTACGAGATACATCTCTTATTTCGGTTTCTTTTCAAAATATATGCGTAGAAAAAAGTCACGCCCCTGCAAAATATACATTGATGCATGAGTTGTTTGCAAAACATATTTGGAAAAAACGGGAAATTAAATATTTATCCGATAGTTGAAATAAACACAAAGCATTTGGTTAAAACCACTATATTTTTGATAACATCAACTGATTTCGAAACCACCGTACCTTCTTCAGGGTAAACTGCAAACCAAACGTTACAAAATATGAGAAATTATATTTTTTGGTACCCTTTTTGTGTACCTGCCTAATGAGATTATTTTCAAAGTTCACCATTATTTTATTGACTGTTTTGATTATTTTAAAATTATTTATAATTTTTTAAATTTATCAATTTACATGTGTATTTCTTTTTAATTAAAATGCATGCTTTAGCATGCATTTTAATTAAAATTTAATTTAATAAAAATAATAATTGTAATTATTATTTTTATATTATTTTTATTTTTTTTATTTATATATATTTTTATATATTTTATATATATAAAATTTTTTTTTTTTAATAATAATAAAAAAACCATTAACCCAAACCCTCAAAAAAACAGACTAATATAATTCCCCCTCTTATATATAAATACTCTCGATTCTCTATACTTCATCTCTTTCTCTTCGATCTCATCGCTATCATCTAATTCACCCCCCCCTCCACCCCCTCCAAAAAAAAAAAAAATAATAAATAAATAAAAAATAAAATAAAAAAAATTAAAAAGTCCCCAATTAATAGTGTTTTAACACTATTAATTGGGGACTTGTCATAACCATTTCTTGTATTAAATGTATATATTATCATCATTCATTATGTGTATCTTTAATTAAAATAAAATAGTGTCAGCTGTTAAAGTGGGTAGGTAACTGAGAAGGGGTAATAAATAGGGTGGAGTCAGATGATGTGGTGAATGGAAACATAGTTAAGAAAGGACTGTAGGTAAGATTTTTTGGTTATAAACTAACTAAACTTAACTATAGATTCATTATTATTCATAGACTGTTTGTTTCTAGGGCCTTCAAGTCGTCTAATTAAAAACATGTTACTCAATATGGAGGATATTTAATTTAATGTTACCCGCCGGGTCCCAAAGCATAAGTATGCAAAATTTGAACCGAATCGGACAAACGGTGTGGATTTGTATAGAGAACAGACAGACAGACATTGAGTTTTATAAGTATAGATGTATTGTCGACCACTTTGAATTGAGTACCAATCACAAAAATGAACAATTCAAAATTGAACGAATTGTTGCTTTGTTTTTAAAATTTGTTTTTAATTAATCTTTAAAATTGTTTAATTTAATTGAAAATAAGAACTCTTTGTTGGATCATCAGACAGACAGATATTGAGTTTTATAGGTATAGATGTATTGTCGACCATTTTGAATCGAGTAGGTACCAATCACAAAAATGGTCAATTCAAAATATGACGAATTATTGCAATTTAATTGAAAATTAGAACTCTTTGTTGGATTACGATTTTATGTGTATGTCATTGTCGATGTTTTTTGCATAAACGACCTTATTATCAAACATTCATTATTAAACAAAAAAACATTCATTCATTCGACATTCAATGCGGCTGTATATGTGCAAAGTTGAATGGTTTCGAAACTTTTGAATACTGAACCGAAAATTGATAAAACATGGAAATGGGTGGGCACTTGGACTGTTTTTGAAAATGAATCGAAAATCGAGTTTTTCGATTCGTCGCATCATAGGTGTGAATCAAAAAAAAATACTGATAACTAGCTGTTCATTAAGTTTAAAATAAATTTGTAAGGATAAACAAAGTTTCGATTCGAACGGTTCAGATTTGCATTGAAAATATATCAGGGGAGGGAAAGGGTTAAAAGAATAGGGGGAAATGTCGCACATGTTACCCGCCGTTTCCGTAAGAATAAGTTTCCAAATTTTGAGTCTGATCGGTCAAACGGTACATATTTGCATCGAAAATATGTCAGGGGAGGGGAAGGGGTATGATAATAGGGGAGAAATGTTACCTTTGTTACCCGCCGGGTCCCAAAGCATAAGTATGCAAAATTTGGATCGAATCGGACAAACAGTGTGGATAGAGAACAGACAGACATTGAGTTCTATAGGTATAGATATCCCTAGACAGTATTATAGTATTAATGTGTTATAAATTTTTACCAATATTTAAATATCACTAATCACCAAATTTATTAATCAATTAATAAATGCAGAAAACTCAAATAAGTGAAAAAATATTTTGGGTGCTATCGGAACTCGAACGCAGATCTCATTTCTTTTCGGGAAGGTGTGTTACCTTACACCACATCAGCCTTGTATCTTTCCGTCAATAATCAACCTTATCTGTTAGTCTCATTTATTAATTGATTAACATATATTATCCATATTAAAGTAATCCATTTTTTGATGCGGTGGTCACAAATTATTTTATGTATCTGCAGCTAGAGGATGCCAGAATTAACTGAATAATTCATATTTTGATTTTTGTGTATAATTGATACAATACACATACATTTTTAAAAAAAAAAAATTCTTATTGCAAAGTTGCAATTTTTTCAGAACAAAGTCCTGTGAAATTTAAAATCAATTTTATTAATTAATTAGAAAGACGTGTAGAAAAATCAAAACAATGAAAAAATATTTGTGACAAGCGCAATTTTTTGTCTAACACTATAATAAAGTAAAAGAAAAATTGTAATCATAAAAATTATATTCTATTATTTAAAATTTAATAAACCATACATGAAGCTTTTGTGAAATAATATTACTATGTTATAATCAATTTAATATATTATAACTTAGGTTTTGGTCTCAGATTTTGGTAAATAGCAGGTGATAGTAAAACTTAAATACAATTTAAACAAATTAATCACGCACCCTTTGTAGCTGTGATCCTCTCATGGCATCAATCATTATTGAAATGAAAGTTAGTATATTTTTACCGTAGCTGAAATAAAGATTTATTAAATGTTTCATTTGGTGTTACTCATGAAAAAAAAAATCCTCTTTTGTGATAATCGTGTTGCAGATGAAGAAGAAAAACCACTTTTCTTATAACTTACAATTACTTAAATAAATTTAGTATTAAAAAATTGTTTTAAGCATTTCCACTGACATCTCAATGTTCTAAGCTCTGAGCAGTCATTATATGCTTCTTTTTAAATCAGTGAACAAGTAGCAAAAAAATCTTCTTCTGTATTTCGCAATCGACGTTGAAGATCTTCCGCAACGACTATACTCTTCATTGTATTTTTGCCCAAGCCTGAATATAATTGTCGGCAATAATATATCATCATTACAGATATAAAATATATTTACAATGTAAGATATTTAATATATATTCACGAAGTAAACAGAAGGTGTAACGTAAGCCGCATGTCTACCTAAACTAAGTACCTAACTATAAAGTTTAATAATATAAGTTTTACGAAAAGCCCAAAGCTTGAGACTTTAAGCTACCGAATTAAGCTTTATTATGACTTTTGTGACTTTTAAGCACACACTTTATGCTTTAAGCTTCTAGATGAAAACTTGAGTCGAACTTAGAACTTTGGAAGTATATTTACATGATAGCTAATATTTTTTTTTTTTTGTTAAGAATTTATATTTTCAAAATTGGCCAGTCGTGATCTATCTAGTGGTTAGGAAAATTCCCCCTCCGTTGTGTCCGTAGCTATCCAAATTTCTTTTGATACGTGGTGAGATTCGTATTCTTATTAACGCGACTAGACTAATATAGAACGAATTCTTACCTAACTATGGAAATAACAAACGCACGTAACTAATCCGTACTCGTAAATAACATAACGGATTTATTTACTAAAGATGATAGATCGCCTAACCAACTCGAAATCCACGTACAATCTTTGAACACTTATAGACGAAATGCCAGAGACATAAAACATATTTCCGAAATTACCTTGGCCCTTCTAGAAACCGTTCCAGAATTCTACAGTTTCGCCTATACGAGAGATAGCCGATATCGTCCACGTCCTGAGTCGGCCTAAAGGTCAACTATATGCGGCGTAGCTGAGGAATAAACGCTAGTAGCAAAACTTCCCTACATTGCACCGCCATAACTATAATACCACCAAGTTTAAAATATTGAAATATAAGACAATACAATCGTTGCCAAGTTAACGGCATACGCTAAAGATTCTGCCTGCCTTGATTATCAATACCTCACAATAGCAGCTTAGAACAGTGTTAGCACAACCACACGCGGTACCCATTTATGACGGATTTACAAGATATAATAGCATACGTTATATTCAAAAACACAAGTAAGAAACCTACCGATAGCGCGTCCCACGTTGTCCGATCTGCTCAATCTGTTCATAGTACATAGTAGGGGAAGACAAACATATTTATATTCACAACGACTAGGCGCAACAGAGGCTCAGGGCAAGCTTTGTCTGACATTATCACAGCCCGAGATTCTAAGGGAATGGAAAATACAGTTTTGTAAGTGAAATTTAAGAAGTGTCTAACCACTTCTGTTCAAACGTGGATTCTAGATTCCCCCCCCCCCCCTCAGGGGGATGCGGCCCCAGAGCATCGCCGCATCCGGTGGTTAACTCCTGTTTAGACATAACCTCCCACACTAAGCTGCAGACCAAGATCAAGCCGAGACTCTATTGCTCCTGCTGGAATCCTCCGAAGTCTTCGCTTCCCGGCGACAAACATATCAGGAAGAAATCCCGCGTCTGATATTAAGGTTTGTATATTGTCCCGCGGGGCAGTCAAATTGACTGGTGTATATGATGAGGATCCCACGTTGTGGCTACATAAGCCGGAGTATTATGATGTTTACTGCTGATTAAAGGGCTGAATGAACTAACTGGGTGACTGGAAAAGACTCGTCCTTGAGCGCGTCAGTCAGAGCCATGTTAGCATCGCCAATTATAGTTGATGTGATTGATCCCACGGTGTAGTCTCATTGACTAGAGATACTAAATGATGGTAAAACAGCATGATTATTACAGTTGATTGTGTAATTCCTGATATGTTTCTCGCTGGCCGGGAAGGGAGAACCCCGAAGGTCTCTGTATACAGCAAGTTAGAAAAGGTGGTGAATGATGAGAATGATGGTGTTAGTAATGCCATCGCGCTCCTGAATGCGATCCCGATCATAAAGTTGATTGTTAAACTGCTGACAGATCTCGTTCATTAAAGCGGTCCCGAGCATAAGTATTGATTGTCGAACTGCTACCTGCATCTTATAATTTCTCGTTCATGAGGAACGTCCTATCTCGTCCTTGAGTACGGAGTTATTACATTCACATACATTCATAACCAGAGCCCGAGCTCGTCGCACCAAGGGGACTGAAAAGACGTGAGAGGTTCTTCCCCTTGGATCTTTGAGGGTCGCCGCTCCAGGACCTTCAGACTATCCTGTAATTCTTGGCTTTAAAACCCTGTCTTAACCGGGTAGATACAGTTAAGATAATCCTACCTAGTCCCAAATCCAAGATGTCTCCCACTCTAAACAGTCTCCATAGCCGAGAACGCGCGCTCCGACATTCGACCCTGTCTTGCCACGCGAGTAGATCTCCCTTCGTCTTCATCATAATCGAAATTCAGCCTCTCCAGATCACGGGGCGTAAAAGACGCAACGGCCTCTCGCCCCCCGACCAGAGGAGACGAACTCCCCATTCGGTTCTCGTTCATTATCCCATTTATAATCCCCGCGTGCCTAACCTTAAGAGTCTAGCGCCGTTAATAAGATCGCATTATGCTACGTTGGAAGTTAATATTGCACAACCGGACGAAATGCCTATTTCCCGCGATCATATTCAATTTGTAAAACGCAATAATATGTATTTATGTATGTTAGTAAAACGTTTGAAATGCAGAATGCACGTATGATGACCTCGCTTCTATCCTAAAGATAATTAAGATATAATCCCGACGTTACGTCCCGACATCAGTACTAATTTGTTTCCGCGTCCGTTACCGTCGGGCTCTGAACCCACGTAATGAAATGAATAGTGATTATGTGACCATGACAAATTATATAGCACGAACATTCCATTTAATACACATAAGAAAACATCAGGAATAAATAATATTAAAGGTTCTTATCTTAGTTCTGTAGTTGGTCTGCTTCCGAGATGGCATCCAGATCCGAAGTCATATAACGGGTCCTTTCCAAAATTGAGCAATTACCAACGCCTGTGTAGCCCTTCATTTCCCTTGTATATTTTAATATCAGCGCCTGTAAAACTGTATTAGATCCTAGAAACAAGAAAACTATTCCCTCTACGCCGAGCACATACAGAACATAAACCCCTTCAATCTAGTTCATCCACGGTTATGCAAAAGGCGAAAGAATAGTAATAGTAAAAGGTTCTTAACTGACAGAAGTTGAAGTTCTCTGCAAACTGTCCATATCCTCTAGTGGCGCCTGTGTTTTCCAATAACAACTTTCCAGTCATGTATTTAACATAACGTCCTCCTTGTGTGTATGTGTGCTGCAATATCTGTCATCCAGTTAATGGTTCCCAAAATAGTGTTTTCCTTGTATATATATTTCAATATCAGCACCTGTAAACCTGTATAGGATCCTAGAAACAAGAAGACTATTCCCTCTACGCCGAGCATATGCAGAACATAAGCTGTTCCGGACGGGAACGCGCAAAAATATGGGGTGATTCCACCGCCTTACGGTCAGGTCAACCTGATGGCACCGATATCGCAGATTCTCAGACGAAAGCGAGATCGTATAAAAATTCGCTGAGAATCTTAGAGCGGTCCAAAGGCTGAAGCAGGAGTCGAGTAGAGAAGAAGAGAAAGTCGCAAGTAGATCTGGAGGTGAACGCAGGAGCAGAACTGAATTCTGGGTTCCTGCGCCACGTAATTTATTTCATCAAAAAATCAGGGCCCGCACGCCCAGGCGCATTTTCAACGACCAGTCAGAGGTCGGCATTTCGGAAACCGACGACACCGACCTCTGTCTGACGGCGGGATCACTACTCATAATTCGAGTCGCAGCTCTATGAGCAGTGGTCCCGTATTCAAAATATTAATAAACATGTAACTAAACATTCTACTATAGTTATAACATACTATTTTTACACATTTATATTATATCTTTCTTTTGTTTCAATAACAAATGTCTCTCAGGTTCATCCTTCATGGAGATAATCGGTAAAAAGGGGGCCAGACTCGCCAAGCTGGGTGCAATAATTTCGTATATTTGGTCTCTCTGGCGAGCCTGGCTACACAAATTCAATATTTTTTCTACATAAAATTATGTAAAGCCATATACAAGTGATTGCGAACAAAATCATATTAATTTTTACATTTTATAATTTTTGTATAAAAATGGCGACTTCGGCACGGTACCGATGTCGCAAGAGGGTACTGAATTGTGTTTGATAAAAATGGCGACTTTGGCACGGTACCGATAAAATGGCGACTTCGGCACGGTACTGATGTCGCTAGAGGGTAAAACCGATGCCCCCGGACTGTGGCGATACCGTACTGCAGTCGCCCAATATTACGATTTGGGAAGATTAAAATCTTTTTCAAGAATCAAATCATGCCGCCGCGATTTCTTCTTACATCGCTTACAACATACACAAAAACATTTTTAACAACAAAATTAATCCGATAACGACCTCCCAGTGATGTCAAAAATAAACTTTAAAAAACATACATACAAAAATTACAATAAATAACTTCGGTTATTTTTAATAAAAAATGCGTCGAGCGCGCTAGGCATACCCAAAGGGTTTTATTTATTCTTGCCCATCTGCGCGCTCGCGCTCACAATTCATGTGATAAAAAATGCAATAATTAATTCTAAAAAATCAAAATACAAAAAAATCACTTTTTTCTTTAATAAAATGTTCATCAGTGCCAACATTTGGAGATTGGTAAAAAAGGCCCGATTAAGGGCCACCGGTTTTTTCTTGTCCGACACATAAGCCCTTTCAAACTAGTTCGTTAATACAATTACAAGTATGCTTGCGTTCTCCCCCACCTTGGTGGAAATATTCGCATTCGTATTCACCGAATAGCAGGCGTAACATTCGTATTCGTGAAGGTAGTATTCGTTGCATCAAGGTTATTATATTTACAAGTATGTTCAAGTTCCCCCACCTTGGTGGAAATATTCGCATTCGTATTCACCGAATAGTAGGCCTGATATTCGTATTCGTGAAAGTAGTATTCGTTGCATCACTCTCATTAATAAAATCATATAGATAAATAATTACGGTAACTCATAAAAATATGATATTACTTATATTAAACGAATAAAACAAAACAATCTGTCATATAAGTAAATAACGTGATCACGGAAGACCGAAGGTTAACTGCCCCTGAACATACCCTTCCCCCTGAATACGTACGTCTGATAATCACTATAAAATGCAACCATGTATTATTAAAAAAGCGTAGCAATATATCGAATTCACCAAATAGTAGACCCGATATTCGTATTCGTGAAAGTAGCATTCGTTGCATCACTCTCAATAATAAAATCATATAGATAAATAATTACGGTAACTCATAAAAATATGATATTACTTATATTAAACGAATAAAACAAAACAATCTGTCATATAAGTAAATAACGTGATCACGGAAGACCGAAGGTTAACTACCCCTGAACAAACCCTTCCCCCTGAATACGTACGTCTGACAATCACTATAAAATGCACCATGTATTATTAAAAAGTCGTAGCAATATATCGAAAGATAATTATTATTACAGTCATGTTTGAGTTCGATAGACGGCGGTAGTATAACAATTTTTATTCATATGCCAAGCTGACCTGTAAATAATATCTTGCATTCGAAGCAGAAAACCCTTTCTAGAATTAATAAATGCGGCTTAATCTAAATAGATACAATATATACAATTCGAAATACGTCTTTATAAGAACTTGATAGGAACAAATCGTGTTTAAACGATTGCCTAATGATACGCAATACAAACATGTAACGAGTTCAAATAAACCACACATTCATGTTTTAATAAAATAAATATAAAATCCAGATGCATTTTTAAAATATATTATTTGGAGGAAATTTCTCGTACGATTTGAATTTATATCACGCTTACAATCGTGATATCAAAAACACATAATTAAATTCTCGTACTAATTGAAACAAGATCAGACAAGCAACCGCGACATTGAATACGCACAACTCCTCCGAATCTCACTTACTCCCTAAATAATACAGCCCGATAGCAAAAATAATTAACCGTAATAGAAAATATAAATGTGTTCCCCAGCTGAAGACCGGCTGTATCTAAATTAATTATTTCTCTAAAATATGTACAATTCGAAATACGTTTTTATAAGAACTTGATAGGAATAAATCGTGTTTAAAACGATTGCCCAATGATACGAAATACAAACATGTACCTTGCCCAATAACCTCACATCCGTGTTTTAATAAAATAAATATAAAATCCAGATGCATTTTTAAAATATATTATTTGTAGGAAATTTCTCGTACGATCTGAACCCATATCACACTGACAATCGTGATATCAAAACCACATAATTACCCGATCTCAATTATTTCCAAAATAATACAAATCATATAGAAATCCGTGCATTCAATCGCCAGTACAGATAACATAAAATTCCTTTGCATATTTGAAAGTTACATAAGTATTAGGAAAGAACGCCCGCTGGATTATCACAGTCGCAAAACTATGAATTATCATTTATTAAATCTGATGAGCGCATAGTAATATAAGGTTCCAAATATAATACACATAAAAGGCAATAGAAATAAATAATATTGGAAATGCTTATCTGTTCACTGTTCCAATTCTCCTTTGAATTATTATCAACCTCCGGCTTTTTCCTCGGTCCAGTTAAATTATCTTCCTTATTTCGGACTCTCTTCGACAAAGCCTCGGCCGACCTCCAAGCTGAAAACTCAAGTGCCGCTCTCCAATTTGTATCGCTAAAAACTAGTCCCTATCTCCCGCCATTTTTGATTCCAACTTGCGTGTAAAAGTCAAAGTCTAACTCTCAGAACCATTCTCATTGGTCAGATTCACGGCGAACGCCCGCGTCTTGTGATTCGTCCGATTCAGTTAAAATAAAGGTAAAACACGCTTCACACGCGCGGCATATCTCTACGTTTCACGAACAATACAGGCTCGTCCGCACCTACTTACCTGGAAAACATATAATCACATAATATTTAACGGGTTGTGAAGCTTCTCTTTATTATGAGCTTTTAGCAGATAGATATTTTCGTATAATTTTTCAGCAATGTCTATTTGAATAGGCCAATATCGTTACAAAGGGACTTACAATTTTTTAATATCAGCAAAATTTTTTCGGAAAAACTGGAATACCACTTCGACATTTTCATAATTTCCATCGATAATCGAATTTAAAACTATTAACAAATCCTGAGAGCGAATCGAAGAGTCTTTCGATATAGTTTGATGTAACAACCTGTAAATATTACAAGTTTCTTAATCAAGAGAATAATAAAAAACAGGAAATTTCGGTTTTGTCGATAAAAATTTAAAAGAGACATAAAAAAATTAATAAATTAATTAAGATTAATTTTAATCGCCACAGTTGAATTGTATAAATTTAATTCTTTTAAATTTATGTTCGTATATTGGGTTATTGGTGAGTTATTTAAACGTTCATGTCTTACTTAAGCAGAGACTCCTTATCCTTCGTGCATCCTATGACTTCTAATATTGTACTCTGTTCGTTGACGACATTTTCTGTTAGATACTTATTCCACAAATATTCAAAGTGGCTCCCATTTCCATAGCGAAGTCCATTGCAGTACACGTGTGCACGAAGATTGGCGTTCACTCTGTGAAAATATTAAACAGAATTGATCGGGTTATAAAAATACTGCCCGGTCAATAAGATTGATGCAAATAATGAATTTAAATGATAAATAACTTAAGAAATGTAAATATTACATGAAACCTCGCTTAATTTATCGCGTGGCTCTATTTTTGATATGTTCTCCTTTCATTCTCTACACCTACTCATAATCCCTGTCTCTCACCTAATTCCCACCAAATTTTTTGTTTTGTCTCTTCCTCACTACAATGTTTTCTTCATGAATTGTGATTCTGCTTTAATTAGTACAATATTCAATCCTGATGAAGACTCAGCTCTGAGCTGAAACATTTTTATTCAATAAGCGGTGATAAACACAATGTAATTTTATTTCAAATATATTATATATCCTCACAATCTGTGTATATATATATATATATATATATATATGTTATTTATATTTTTTCATTTATTTATGGAAGCGAGTCCCGTAATATTTATTAAGAAATAAATAAATGAGATTAAGAGAAACACACAAATATCAAATAATAAAACTGAAAAATTAAATGCTGGAACCTGGATTCGAACCACGGACCTGTGTTTCTCTTAATTTCATTTATTTATTTCTTAATATATATATACATAATATAAAATTATCACCGCTCATTGAATGAAAATGTTACGGCTCTGAGCTGAGCCTTCATCAGGATTGAATATTGTGCTTGTATGTACACATATATATATATATATAATTTTATTTTAAATATATTATATCTCCTCACAATCTGTTTCTTTCCTTTCGTCTTTTACTGTGTGACTTATGTATTATATATATATAAGTTAAATTAGTTAGTTAATAACGTTGTAAAAGTTATTGAAATATGCTCCATGCAAGTAACTTAAATTCAAGGTAGGTACTAGAACAATCGCTCGCATGGTAGGACCGGTTCACAGTCCGTGCGCAGTCATTGCACAGTCCGGATTACGTCCGCGGCTATTGGCCGGTCTGGATTTTTTGTTACGACATGTAAACCATGTCAGCATTCATGATTGGTGCATAGTATAAAATGCAAATTAATATGCCACCCGCCTCGGGCGCATATACCTTCTAATATCACGTGAATGGATCCATCACAACAAAATCTAATATTTCTGGACGACACTGAGTCCGGAGGGTATCAATGACTGGGAGATGGAGTCAATTGAAGTCTGATGTTCAAAATAGAAACATCCAAGTACAATCCACGCCAAGGGAAATGTCCAGATGCAACGGTAACCTCAAATTATCATTTCAAACACGTATAGCGTACTCAAATGTCATCCTGGAATGCTGCGGATAAAGGTTTCATTTGGACGGGATATCGGCAATGCAATCTAAATTAACGTTCCTTTTAAGCGATAGATCAGACTATGAACTTTTTGAAATGATGTGCCTATATACTAAATTGTGCCTCATTGTTCTCATATTATCTTGTCCACGTACACCTATATTTGATACCAATTTAACTTCTGTAAAGTATCGATGCACGCGCAAGTTGCTTATAGATAACCTCATAATAATGCCTATAGATAACCTCATAATAATGCCTATAAATAACTCAATTTTTACATGCCAATAGCGAAGGGCAAGGTACTTCAGAAGGTAAATTATGTCTTTTTTTATGTTTAATAGTGTAAATTGTACCTACTACAAAAACTCTATTTTTAGTTTCACAGTGTAAATTCTACCCACTACGAAACCAAATATGGGAAAATTAATTTTAATTAAATTTTATAATTGAAGTAATTTCTATTATGTTTATATTCCACAACTTTTATTACTTGAATAGCTAATTCAGAAGATCATCAGCAATTTTATTAATTCCATTTGATTTATTTAGCCTCTCAATTGTACTTTCTTATTTATTCAGTGTATTTCCCATTTTCAGTCAATACTTGTTATTTTTTTTAATGAATTTGACAACATCTTTTGTAACATTGTCTATGTTTTCTGTAATATATGAAATTGTTAACTGAAATTTCTTTTATCTACTAACCTTTCCCACCTGCAGAGAATTGTAAAATCAAAACTAGAAAGATACGGCATAACGCATTAAGGTAGTAAAGAACCGCCTGAGGTTCATGTGATCCTGCTGAGCCAGCCTGTGAATAGAATTTCTTTCAGAGAGAGTTCACACGTAGCAATATATATATATCATAATATATATATATATAATATATATAGTATATATATATATATGTGTGTGTAGAGGGTTATTTGTAAAACATTAATAACCTCGCAGGACTATATTCCTACCTTGATTATGAGTTGAAAATGTTCAAGCTATTATGACCTAATATCAATAGTTATGGAGATATGCGAAATCAAATTTTTTGTAATGATAGTCCAACATTTCACAAAAAATAAGTCAGAAATATTGAAAAAAAAAATGCAAACTTTGATGTCGCGTATCTCCATAACTATTGATATTAGGTCATAATAGCTTGAACATTTTCGACTCATATTCAAGGCAGGAATATAGTCCTGCGCGGTTATTAATGTTTTACAAATAACCCTGTATATATATGTGTGTGTGTGGGTGTGTGTTTGTGTATCTTTTACTTTTGTTACTTATAATTAATAATGAGTAAACAGTAAAATGATAAAAGGTATTAGAAATGGTTTTAGAAAATGTTATTAAAACGACTTTAAAATACCTTATTTTCATTTACAAGAACATGCTACTCGTTGTTAACTACACACCTTGTTACTAACTAAAATTGTGTTAACTAATATTGTTAATAAACTAAGTTACCATTACATGCGATACGAGACCCACAATCTTCTGTCCTGACACAAAATTCTCATCTCACTCAAATTCATACATCTTCGCATGCTAACTCGTCGATTGTTGAGGCTTCTAACAGAACCATCTTCCAGTATCTGATTTGACCGATTTTACCAAGTTTTTTGAGGTCAACACTTGCGACATATTTATATCTTTCTTACTATTCTCTCCTCGTTCATTCGTTCAACCTGTCCAAACCATGGAAGCGATCCTTTTTTTATTTTATTCACTGAGCTGAGATCAGCGTTACATTGCTTTCTGAATTATTACTCTATCATAAATGGATTCTTGAGGTTGTTTAAGTTTTATAAATTGACTTATGCGAACTTAATATTAGGCATAGCACATAATAAATGTACTTTATTATTTATTAATTTGAAATTAACTTTGTGGAATGACATGATTGATTTATATACAGGGTTATTTGGAAAACATTAATAACCTCGCAGGACTATATTCCTGCCGTGATTACGAGTCGAAAATGTTAAAGCTATCATGACCTAATATCAATAGTTATGGAGATATGCGACATCAAAGTTTGCATTTTTTTTTCAATATTTCTGACTTATTTTTTGTAAAATGTTGGACTATCATTACAATAACTTTTATTGATTACGAAAAATTCATTCGTTTCAATACGAGTGAAATAAAACGATAAAAACCCTGAAAATTTTACAATTAGGATGTTTTCCGATTGGAATTCAAAGGTTTATATTTTTTTATTTGACTTGTATTAAAGGGAATTAATTTTACATATTCGATATAAGTTATTATAATGATAGTCCGACGTTTTACAAAAAATAACTCAGAAATATTGAAAAAAAAAATGAAAACTATTAATTTTAAGTCAATAGTTTGAACATTTTCAACTCATAATCAAGGCAGAAATATAGTCCTGCGAGTTTATTAATGTCTTCCAAATAACCCTGTATAAATAAAACACTTGAATAAGGCCACTTTTGAGTATAAGTACTAGTTTCGAGAACTACAGATGTTCCCTTCTACATGTGAGAATATTAACTAATAAGCATTGTAATAAAATAAAATATCTTAGGTACTGATAGAGGTGGGTAGGTTGTGTATGGGGGAAGAAGTAGACAAGGGTAGGTTTTGATTTAATGGAAACAAAGAGATGTGAAGTGAGGAATTTTTGAATATTATGTGATTAATTAAAGTTTTTCCCCAATTTAAATTTCTTTTAATTTCGTACACTCCGCTTTTATCCAACTTATTACTTGTTTTTGCTTATTACTTGTAACTATCTGTAAAAAAATATTTTGGTACTAATTACTAAACCACGATAAATTTGCCTAAGGCCGGTTATATCAACTTATATTATAGTTGGCGGTGACAGTTTAAACAGTGAATCTCATTTGAGCTGGTGCGCGTGCGCGCCGCGAGTGATTTTTCACATTTGTCCTCAAAATAGATGTTATTTAATTTGTTCTCATTGTAGTGTCGTATATCCTTTGTGCGTTTCGACACTTCATTGTCGAAAAATTTAATAAAAACGATTTTGACGATGACGTCAAAATTTGCGCGTATTGCTCACGCCTACCGGCTTAAACGAGATTCACAGTAACCTACCGTCGCCAACTACAGTCGAAGTTGATGCAACTGGCTTAAAATTAATTACTATAGTAAAAGCTAGTTTTGCAACCCGGTTGGTCACTCGCTTTCCGAGGTATGCAGTAGTAAGACAAGCAGCGAGCGACAGTCTTTTTGCTTTCAGCTGCAGACACTTTAGAGTTAAATTATGGATAAATGACACATGGATGAATGAGTAGCAATGGTCGTGACGCTCGCCTAGCGATCTGGCGGTCGGTGGTTTGAGCCCCATTCCAGGACACCAGCTAGTTAGTCCCATTTTCATTGAAAATTTCGTGACTTACTTTGAGGATAGTAATAATATTAGTGCGACAAGTGTTCCATGATCGCACATCTATTTAAAAAAAATTAGGCTTACTTTTCACCATTGGTCATCATCTGTGCAAATAATCGCAAAGACGTACTGGTACAGTCCTCATGCCCAAAGCGACATGCGAATGATAGGGTGTCGGCACGAAACACCTTGGTCAAGTGCGTATCTGATGAGTTTTCTGACAATCCCAGGGTAGAAATTACGGTCTCCAGCAAAGTCAAGATGTGGTGCTGAAATTATGTGAATATAAAACAATTTAGATTGTTTTAAAATATTTTTTTATTAATTTTATTTAAATTGTTTTCTTTTCGGTAAGCTACAAGAGATATTAGTAAGTAATCAAGTAATTATAATTTTGAATGGAAGTGTCACGGTTTAAAATATTTGTGTCACAGTTTTATGGTTTATATCAATATTCTTAAAAAAGGACAAAATGACATAAGTAATTATAATCATACTAATAATAATGATACTTTATATTCATATCTTATTTTTGTATTGTATTACACTTCGACTGCCTAACTGGCGCTTACCTGTTTGAAGGCAGTTAATTAAAGGACTATATTACAATATTACCATTAAAGGACTTTACTTATTTTATCCGCGATTCCGAAACTCTTTGAAAAATTTATTTTGAATAAAATTATACACACTTTCAAAAAGCATCTGCCTAGAATAGCATAGGTTTATAAATGGAAACCTAATGATATTTATTCACAAAACCTAGTATACCAAAATTCTATATCGTTTTGGCTAGTAAACATCAAATAGACGCGATCTGCATTGAATTTAGCAAAGTCTTTAATAATATTTGTTATGCGATTTTTATTAATAAATTCCATAGGTCCGGAGTCAGCAGGAGTCTATTAGTTAAACTAAATGTTTAACTAAATATGGTACCTATCTTACTATAACTTTTTTGCAAGTAGTGGTGTTCTTCAAAGCTCTCATCTTGATACAAGCCTATCTATCTTCTTTATTAATGACTTAATTAATATGTTTATTAACGTCAACGTTCTTGTGTTTGCTGAAGATCTGAAAATCTTCAAAACAATACAAATAATATATGATTTTCTTAATCTCGTAATGAATTTGAATAAATTACATGCATAGTGCATCAAAATTAAGCTTTTTTTTTAATATAATGTCAAACGATGAGGTTTTCTAAAATAAATAATCCCATTTTCTTCAGTTACTCAATCAAAAATATAAACTTACTTAAACTCATCAGTTTCCTTGATTGAAAAACTTGGGATAACTTTTGACACTAAATCATGTTTCATACCTCATATAAATAAAATTTCTAAGAAGGACTTAGAGATTTGTATTGAGGATGACAAAATATTTTAAGAACCGTAACACAATTAAACTTTATACTTAATAATTATACTTAATAAAATAAAATTATACCTAATAAAAGAGTTATTTGATTGACGATAAATATACATTGTGTTACCTTGTGTACACTAAAACAAGGTGTGTTGTCACCTCAATACAATTGAATGAGTACGTAAAAAAAAAAAATTTAAGCTATATTAGTTATAAACTTAATATACTATGGTAGCAACTCAATTTCGATTCTCAATAATGTTTAATGAACTTATTGAAAATGAGCAAAAGAAAAATAATTTTTTATTAAGTATGTAGGTATGTCTTTTTAAACTTTGTAAAATAAAAATGTCGACCCTGACTCACTGAATCAAATCAACCTCCCCTGCATGTTTTGTCAAGATATACAAGAAGTTTACTTACGTTTAAGAAATTTATTAAGTAACCTTATTATGGTAACAATATTGTGACAGTAGCACATTTTAAGCATCCATTAAACCGAATGCAATAAATACTTGGCTGAAAAGTTCCTACTCTGAAAATGCTGATGACATGTAGTTATAACATTACGCCAACGAAATATAAAAATTCTTAATAAACATGTTCATTTCAAGTCCCCAGATCACCAGATCCGACCTGAAGGAATAGTGGACTGTAACACATATATTATTATGAATTATATTGAAATATTGATTTCAATATTGAAAATATGTTACTGAAGTAAAAATTTGTGTTAAAATGTAATTTTATGTAAAAAAAATATATGAATATATTTTTTATACACGTAATAATTTTATGTTTTGTTATATTTTATTTTATTCTATTTTTGTATTATTTTATTAATTATTTTTGTCAGTGCAAGGAGAGGCGGAAGTAGCAACATGCGTTAAGCGGCCGGTTTTGGTTTGCTGGTCTGCCGTTTAAGCTCCATCTCCGGCCGTTTAATTTGTTTTTTAAGCAATGAAGTCGAATGAAATTACGGACGTTACACGAAGTTACGGACGGGCAGACGACGAAATTATTATTTTTGATTAGAAATAAGAGATTTTGATGTCACGATTCGTCAACTGTTATTAGTTGCTTCTGGATAGTTAATCCTGTAATAAATTCGATATATGCTTACATCAAGCTTTGGTAAAATATCCGGGACGTAAGTCAGCCTCCGCCTGAGGAAGTCGAAACCATCATACGCCGCCTTCCACGGCGCGTAGTCCGACTCCATCGCCAGAAACTCTGTTACGTCGAGAGCCACTCCGTAATTCGTCACATTTTCTCTAGCTAGGTTCAGGACATCATCGACAATCTGGAAAATCCCAACGAATGTAGAGGACTTGGCACGGTGAAGGTTCACCAACATACAGAATCGGTGTGAAAATGTGTGAATGATGCTAATGTTCCCCGCCTATAACATCTAGTTTCCCTGCGAAAGTATGTCGTGATAACGTAATTAATACTCAATACAGAAAAGTTTTTACTAAAGTAAACTCAGTTGATGAAATCAAGTCACTTGTCAAATAAGCTTAAGTCTTAAGCTCTTTTCATGGCTTTTAAACAACAATGGTACGATTACTCAAGTTTTCAATATTTACTGAAAAAATGAACATTAATGTGAAACTAGCAGCTAGGCCGCTGCGCGGCTGATAGTAGCCGCTACGCGACCATAAATATTCGCTTGCTGTTTGATAGTGTGGTCGGCTATGGTGATAGCTTCACGGCTGGTAATGGTACATTGATGTATACAAGCTGTCGGTATGATAGATGCCAGTGGCCGGCTACTACCGCCGCTAGCTGCGCGCTCTCTTCCTGCTGCTAGGCTATGCTGTCGCTATGGTAGCCGCTAAGCGGGCGGTGATAGCTACTGCGCAGGGACATTGTTGTCTAATAGGTCTTATCTAAATATAATAATTTCGTTGTCTGTCGGTTCCTAACTTACAGGAATTACAACTTTAGATAATCAGAGTATGATACGCAACCAGCGCACGGGCCATTTCACACGCAAGGGTCGTTATTAACTATTATGTTCCTTGATTTTTTACGGGTGTACGGCTAGTTTAGATATAATTAAGAGAAAAGTATTTTTAATCGATTAATAAGCCAAAGCTAAGTTTGAAAACACATAAACTTGCTTTCAAATTTATTGTCAATTGTCAAATTAAATTGCCAGATAATCATATTAAAAAACGTCGTGTCATATTTAAAGTGGCGCTTTTTCTTCTAATCCGTATCGAATCGAAATATTTTTTTTTTCATATTTCCCAAAGCAAAACGACAATTTAAAAAAGGATATTTTAGGATATGTTAGGAAAGAAAGATCTGTCGAAAACAATTTCATTGTAAACCAATAATGGTAAGTCGGACAAAGTCGCTATACTAATTTTGCATTTTTGATTGATTTGATTGAAATATGTAATTGATTTGGAGACAACTTTCCTATAATGACATATTTGTTCTTTACGCCGTGATCTCAAATTATTAATACTATCGAAAATATAAAACAAAAGCGATAAAGAGTATAAACAGAAAACGTCAATATTTCAAGCGTTTGACACATACAGCGCATGCGCAATGACAGCTAGAATCTAGCCGCCGGGCTAGATTGGCCACCACTAAAATAAAAAATGGCCAAATTCTCATATTATTGAACTAAGAGTAAACGTGTATAAATATTTAATATGTACATTCTTTTTATAAATGCCCAGTATATAATATTTTATGTTTATAATATTTCTATACATATTAAATATTACTTAATATGATTTTGCCATTTGTTTTTAAGCTGGCAATGGAAATATTAGCATTACTATCACCACTTTTAGGACAATTATAAAGGAGGAGGACAATATGGTCATAAGGAGCCCTTGTCCTTAATCCACCATACTGGATTCCCGTATCGGGGGTTTCAAGTTTATTTGGTGAAATCACCACACATACCTCATCACTCTTGGCTCTACCACTCCTGGTGGGTATTGGCCTCCTCAAGAGTCTTCCTCCACTCATCTCGGTTTAGTGCCAGCTCTCTCCAGTTCAGAAGCTTCAAGGCAGAAATTTCTTTGAGTCACCACACATACCTATACCTATGTGATTATCTCAGGGGTCTCGAGCTGGTTTTGTGTTGTATTCGTTGTAACGTTGAAAAAAATCATTTGAAGCATTCATCATATCCATATCAAACACAAAAATAACGATAAATGATATAATATCATAAACTAAATAGCACATTCTTAATAAACAAACAGACCTGCGCTCGGTTCAGAGTGTGAATATCAGTTCTATTCGCCCCTTTCAAAGTATTGGCTAATATTTCCCAAGAACGGCCATCATAATTGACTCTGTAATAACCTAAAAAAATTCATTGATTTATTTTTGTTATAGAATATCTGTTTTTCTATTCTTTTTTTCCATAATACAAAAGTTTACTATAGCCAACAGCATTAACATATAAATATTGAATAACAAAAACTATTGGCTATCTATTGTTTTGAATCGTGATATATATTACAGATGCCTCATAGAAACGAAGCTATTTTTTATACGGGAAGTAGGTGTAGAAAGCTTTTCGGCTGTTCATAGGGCTAAGCCTATTGTATCTTAAGTGATCACTTTACATAATGTAACGTTCACCAACTCCACCCATGAAAGACTACCATATCATCAATTGATTGGATGTTGTATATATTTTAACTTTGCACATCTTGTTCCATGTGTAAGTTGTATTTTTATTACCGCCCTCTGTAGTTTGAAAATTTGTCATTCCCATAAACTAGTATAGATGTCGCCGTTGGTATGAGATATCTATATTTTTGATTTGTTGTTTTTAAAAGCAATTTCCTTTTTATATGTATTTTTTTCTTCAGAATTATTATTATTGCACTAGAATACGCTTGAAAATTATTTCAATTTATTGTTATGAAACCTGTACAGCTGAAATAAACAACTGAAACAGTATTGTTTTTTTTATTAAAATTTATAAAATTAATTTATCATAATAAAGCTTTAAAAATATAATAACTAAAAGAACAAGTATTCTAACTAGTGAAGTACACATAGAATTCTTTATCAAAAAAAAAAATCACGACGGTTTCTTGTTTATGATAAAAACGTTTCTTTTTAATCAATTAATGTATATTATAGATATCTTACAGAGACGAAACTGTATTTCTTATGGGAAAATAGGTATATAAGTCATTTGGGTGTACATAGGACTTATGACCTATCTTATGGTTGGCTTAAGTGATCACTTTACACAATGTTTCTTTTTAGCCTGGCTCCTACGTTACTTGAGTTTTACATTTTCAATAATAAATATTTTTTTATTTAATCATGACATAGGAATTATTTTGCCAACTTTAATTGTATTATTCACTGTAACTAAGTAAGCAACTGTTATAAATATTTTTTTAAATTAATCATCACATGGGAATTATTTCGTTGACTTCAAAAATTATATTATCCACTGTGAGTAAGTAGAAACAGATTAGAAGAAATAAAATTATGGTATAACCTGTAACCTATTATAAAAATGAGTAAAATTTAAAGTAAAGTTAAGTAACATTTCTTATGAAAATATCGGTTTGTATTTCGTACCTATCTGCTTCTTATTCAATACAACCCACTCCATGTTCGTATTCCCTTTGCTGATTTCAATGTTCCGTGCATTCATCACAACTACTGGTTTTGTGTCATCAAAGTTGGAATTACTCTTAGTTGCGAAAGTAATAGGAATTTGGTACAGCACATCCGGTAATGGTTCTTCCCCAAATACGATCATCCTTGACTTAAAAATAAAACGTATTAATTATTACACATCCAAAATGTGCACTATGATGCATAATTTTATTTTATTAATAAAATATTTTCTCTCTTAGTGTCTAATAGAGAGAGAACAGATAATTCTCACCCTGCGACTTCTTATATATATTTTTGTTATAAAATGTTGTATTGTTAGAATTGATTGCGTGATAATTCAATGCAATTAATGTTTTCAAAGTAACGTATTTCAGGAGTTACAAATATTTTTTGGCAAACAAGTAGGTAACATTTTAACGCCACATTGAATTTAAATGATATTCCTCAAAACTGTACCATAAAACATTTGCAATTATAGGGAAATGTTTACTTGTGTGACGTTCAATTTTCCTGTTCCATAATCGACATCAACTTGAAGTAGCGGATACCCTGATTGAGAAGTCCACGATGACATTACTGCTGACACAGTGGTGTTAGGATAAGCTGCCAGACTTTGGTCTATATCGGCTTGATCTTGGAAGGCTTTGAAAAGATATTCGGGTCTCGAAACTTGGAAACTCCTAAAATTATTAAAATCATGTTTTATCGCAACGTGTAAAACGTTTTACAATGTTTTTAATTTTGATATTGAATTAAATAAATCTAGCTGATATATCTATAAAAATATTGTATACACACATATTTTATGGTAGACATGTAACCAAAGAAAGTAAGCGGGATATGATAAGTATGTCGATAATTTAAAATCAAGATAAAATCTAGAAAATATTACACAATAAAGGTTTATTTTAAATAGAAGTGAATTAATTAATGCTTAGAGCAATTAATACTCGTAAAAAAGAGCCTTTTTATTCTAGAACTGTGAATTGATGAGTTGCAGAGATCTGTCTAATCAAAATGATTTTTAAATAAAGATAGTTTGTGGTACAAAAAAGATAAAGACAAAATTGGAATCTTCAAGTTTGTGTTTACTGGGGTATTATGGAAGTTAAAAAATATTACACTGGCTATTTTTCTGTGATTTTTCATTGCTTGTGGTGCATTGTATTTTCAGATGGCATAATTAATGGTTTAGACGGATCGTTATTGAATTGTTGTTCAGATCTACGATCGCGAAGTGGTACTTTTCGTATCCACATCGCGCTCAAGTCGGAAACGCTGCTGTAACTTTTCTCTGAACCTATGTGAAAACTATGATCAATAAACATCGACCTAAAATCATAAATTAACTTAGCCCAGTAACGATAGCGGAAATCGACTACTAATGTGTACGGAGAACGACATACTACAAATAAACATGCCTGATTTCAGTACTAAAATTATGAAATATAATTTACAACGCATTTTTTATAAAATCTTTATTCCGTGAGGTTTTTTGACGGACCTGTACATGTACATGAGAGTGTGCACGAGTAGGCAAAAAAAATCTGTACGGCACGAAGTATTATTACATAAAAAAAAACAATTTTCATGACTATTGGGTCTTTACCTATGAAATTGCCGTTTTATATAGAAAAATTCGAACAATCTTTTTTATGAAAAGTATATATTTAATTAATCTAAGTGTTGGCCATTGTTGTCGATGCATTTTTGCCATTTTAAATGGAAGTTCATTGTTGCCTTCGCGACAGAAATTTCGGGGACGGTAATCGATGAATTCTTTCGTTTTTCACCGCCTCTTTGGAGTCGAAATTTTTGCCTTATAAAAAATTGTCCAAATTCCAAAAACAATGAATATTATTAGGTACAAGCATTTTTTTTGGCTCAATTTACGTTTGGGACATTGTTTGACAGCTTCCCGTGGGTCCAATCATTGAAACGAACGTTTCCAATTATCATAGTGGATTCATTGTTCATCACAAGTAACAATCCGATTCAGAATTCTCTAATTTATGTGTTGACTCAACAAATCAAGG
>JADDOH010023613.1:0-14147 GCA_016648135.1 Agrypnia vestita | reverse complement strand
ATCGCCACTCCTCTGCGCCACTAGTGATACCCAGCTAGCCTGCCTTCAGCTGTAAGTTAATAACCTACTTATTTTCCTGAATAACCAGAAAGATATAAAAGATCCCTGGAAATCTCAAATTCTACTCGTTAGATACTTATTCTCGAATCCATAAAACAGTTAATGTCATTTTTTAGACAAAATTTAATGCATTTTCTATATTGTCCGGTTGTTGTACAAATTTTTTCATGTTACCTTACTAGTTACTTACATTTAGATTCTGCCTCCAGATTTAATATGTAACCCAAGTTGACAATATTCCGCGCTTCCTGTGTTACATTTTTAAGTGTTTTTATTTGTGTTCCCATCTTAATTACTCTCGGCAGTGCCCAATTAATTAGATATTTATTTTTATTTTCAGATCCCCAAAACGTACAGCCCCAAGAAATAGCGTCACTCCTCTGCACCACTAGTACTTGCCTGTCTTCACCTGTAAGTTAATGACTTTTTAAATATTCGGAATAACCAGAGGGGTCGAAAGGTTTTGTAACCACTTATTAAACTCAATATCGTCCAATCTTCCACAACATGTCACATTAACGTCATTTTTCGATTATATCTGGCGTTCATTCTGACTTTAATGGACGACAAGATTTAAGGTACTTTCTATACTGCTCAGTTATTGTACAAACGTAGTATTTCATGATGCTTTAAGTGCGTAGTAGCCCTGCAACTGCTATCACAGAATATTACTTAATATTTTCAGGAAACGACACCGCCCAGCCAAGAATATTATCGCCACTCCTCTGCACCACTAGTAGCACTCAGCTTGCCTGCCTTCTGTTGTAAGTTAATCAATTTTAAATTTTCCAGAAAAGCAAGAGATCTTAAAGTTTCCTGGGAACTTCTTGCTCAACTCATTATATCTAATCCTCTACACCATAATACAGTAGAAGCCGTTTTTGGGCAATATTTATTGCAATTTCTGTATCATCCAGTTGTTGCACAAATTTACATTTTCATGCAGCCTTACTAGTTGCTTGCTTTTAGATTATGTTTCCAGTTTTAAAACTTGATGCACGTTCTGAGCTTTCTCAATCAGATTTTAAGAGTTTTAATTATAGATCGCATTTTGCTGACTCTCTGCAACGTCCAGTTGATAAGATATTTATTTGTCATTTCAGATCACCACACAGCGCAACCCCGAATATAAGCGCCACTCCTCTGCGCCACTAGTAACACCCAGCTTGCCTGCTTTCTTGTAAGTTAATCACTTTAAAAAATTTCAGAATAATAAGAGAGATCTAAAAGTTTCCTGGAAACCTCTTATTCAACTCGTTATATGCTGATCATTTACTCAGTTGCCTTCAAATCAAGCTGCCTTACTATAGTTACTTGCGTTAAATTTTGGCCTCCTGATACAAAATTGATTGCACACTGACAATATTCCAAGATTCACATTTATATTAATGTTTTTAATTTCTGATCCCATCTTAGTTATTCTCAGCAATGTCTAATAAATAAGATATTTATTTTATTTGCAGATCACCAAGCCGTTCAGCCCCGAAAATAAGCGCTTATCCTCCGCGCTACTTGTAGTACCCTACTAGCCTACCTTCACCTGTAAGTTTGTGCTTTTTAAATATGTCTGAATAACTAAAGGTGTCGAAATCTGTAATCTGAAACCTGTAATAAAACTCAAAATTTACCGATATTTCACTACCTCTCACATAGAACGTCATTTTTACAGTATTGCTGGCGTTAATTCTGTATTAAATGGACAACAATATTTTATTATCTTTCTTTACCGTGCAATTATTGCACAAACTTCGTTTTTCATGCTGCCTTGGTTGCCTAGAAATTATGTAAATTACTTTATGGAATATTTATTAATATTTTCAGGCAACGATACCGCACAGCCAAAAACATTATCGCCACTCCTCTGCACCACTCGTAGAAACCAGCTTGTCTGCCTTTCGGTGTAAGTTAATCCCTTTAATTTTTAAGAATAACAAGAGGGGACGAAATTTTTTTGAATAATCTTATTTAACTAGAAATTTTCAGATATAAGACTACATATTATATTGAACATCATTTTTCTATTATTTCTTGCGTTCATTTTGTATTTGATGGATGACATGATTTTATGCACTTTCTATATCGTCCAATTGTTTTACAAATTTAGTATTTCACGCTGCCTTAAAATTAACCAGCCTTCAATTTTTGCAACTCCCATCATAGAATATTTCTTTATGTTTTCAGGCAACGACACCGCACACCCAAGAATATTAACGCCACTCCTCTACACCACTAGTAGCACCCAGCTTGCCTGCTTTCTGTTGTAAGTTAATCACTTTTAAATTTTCCAGAAAAACAAGAGATCTTAAAGTTTCCTGGGAACTTCTTATTCAACTCGTTATATCTGATCCTCTACACTACTTGCATTTAGATTATGTTTCCAGTTTTAATATTTGATGCACGTTCTACGCTTCCTCAATCAGATTTTGAGAGTTTTAAATTATACATCAGATTTTTCTGACACTCTGCAACGTCCAGTTGATAAGATATTTATTTGTCATTTCAGATCACCACACAGCGCAACCCCGAGTAAAGACGCCACTCCTCTGCACCATTAATAGTACCCAACAAGCCTTCTGCTGTAAGTGAATCCCTTTTCAATTTTTCAGAATGACCAATAGGGTCAGAAGCTTATTATTAAACACAAAATTGTCCAATATTTCACTACACGTCACGTTGAACGTCAATTTTCCATTATTGCTATCTTGAATGGGCGACTTGATTAAATGAATTGTCTATAGTCTATACCGTCCAACTGTTGTGGAAATTTAGTTCATGCTAACTAGAAAGTAACCAGCCATGAGTTTCTGCAACTCCCTTCATATAACATTTCTTAATTTTTTCAGGATACTACATCGCACAGTCAAAAATATTATCGCCACTCCTCTGCAGCACTAGTAACACCCAGCTTGCCTGCTTTCTATTGTACGTAAATCACTTTTAAAATTTTCAGAATAATAAGAGAGATCTAAAAGTTTCCTGGAAACCTCTTATATAACTCGTTATATGCTGATCATTTACTCCGTTATACAGTTGAAGTTTTTTTAAGACAATGCTTAATTCAATTTCTATATCATCCAGTTGTTGCACAAATTAACTTTTTTATGCTGCCTTACTTGTTATTTGCATATAGATGAAGTCTCCATTTTTAATATTTGATGCACGTTCAGCGCTTCTCCTATAACTTTTTTAAGCGTTTTTAATTAGAGATCTCATTGTACATATTCTCTGCATTTCGAGCATTAGCGCCACTCCTTTGCGCCACTAATAGAACCCAACTAGCCTACTTTCGTCTGTTTAATTTAATCACCCTTTAATATTTATGATTACCAGAGGGAACGAAACATTCTTGAAAAATCTTATTTTACTCGAAATTGTCCGATATTTCAGTAAATGTCACATTGAACGTCATTTTTCTATAATTGTTGGCGTTCTTTCTGTAATTGATGGACGACAGATTTAATGCATTTTCTTTTGCGTCCAATTGTCGCACAAACTTATTTTTGCTTGTTGCCTTCAGTGCCTAGAAATTCTGTAATTTCCTTGATAGAATATTTATTAATGTATTCAGGCAAAAACACCGCACAGTCAAGAATATTATCGCCACTCCTTTGCACCACTTTTAGTAACAAGCTAGTCTGCCGTCTGCTGTTAAACACTCTTTAATTTTCCAGAATAACCAGAGAGATATAGAAGTTTCATTAACACCTATTATGTAACTCGTTTTATGCTGATTCTTCATTTCAGCAAAAAGTTATAGTCATTTTTAGAAAAAAATTAATCCACTTTCTATATCGTCCAGTTTTTGTACAAATTCAGTTATTCAAGCTGCCTTATTATAGTTACTTGCGTTAAATTATGGCCTCCTGATACAAAATTGATTGCACACTGACAATATTCCAAGTTTCCTCTTTCATATTTATATTAGCGTTTTTAATTTCTGATCCAATCTTAGTTATACTCAGCAATGTCTAATAAATAAGATATTTATTTTATTTTCAGATCACCAAGCCGTACAGCCCCGAAAATAAGCGCTTATCCTCCGCGCTACTTGTAGCACCCTACTAGCCTACCTTCACCTGTAAGTTTGTGCTTTTTAAATATGTCTCAATAACTAAAGGTGACGAAAGTTTTCTTGAAACCTGTAATAAAACTCAAAATTGCCCGATATTTCACTACCTGTCACATAGAACGTCATTTTTCCAGTATTGCTGGCGTTCATTCTGTATTAAATGGACAATAATATTTTATTCACTTTCTTTACCGTGCAATTATTGCACAAACTTCGTTTTTATGCTGCCTTGGTTGCCTAGAAATTATGTAAATTACTTGATGGAATATTTATTAATATTTTCAGGCAACGATACCGCACACCCAAAAACATTATCGCCACTCCTCTGCACCACTCGTAGAAACCAGCTTCTCTGCCTTCCGCTGTAAGTTAATCACTTTTTAATTTTTAAGAATAAGCAGAGGGGACGAAATTTCCTTGAATAATCTTATTTAACTAGAAATTTTCCGATATAACATTACATATTACAATGAATGTCATTTTTCTATTATTTCTTGCGTTCATTTTGTATATGATGGATGACACGATTTTATGCACTTTCTATATCGTCCAATTGTTGTACAAATTTAGTATTTCACGCTGCCTAAAATTAACCGGCCTTCAATTTTTGCAACTCCCATCATAGAATATTTCTTTATGATTTCAGGCAACGTCACCGCACACCCAAGAATATTAACGCCACTCCTCTGCACCCCTTGTAGCACCCAGCTCGCCTGCCTTCTGCTGTAAGTTAATCACTTTTTATTTTCCAAAATAACCAGAGAGATCTAAAACTTTCCTCAGAGCCTCTTATTCAACTCGTTATATGCTGATCTTCTTCCGCGTAATACAGTTGAAGTCGTTTTTAGATATCTTTTAATGCACTTTCTATATCATCCAGTTGTTGCACATAATTACTTTTTCATGCTGCCTTACTCATTACTTGCAGTTAGATCGTGTCTCCAGTTTTAATATTTGATACACGTTCCGCGCTTCCCGCTTGTAAACGCTTAAAAAATTTAAAATGTTGTTTTACGATGCACATTCAAACTCAATAATTTAGTTGTCTCTCCGTCCGTTTGTCTGTCCGTCCATCTGTCTGTTCGTTCATCTGTATGTCTTTCCGTCCATAACGTCATGTAACGTTCGTAATTTCTTTCGAATTCACGGCTAATAAGCAAGTTGAACGGCCGGAGATACAGCTTGAACCCCGGGCAACCCAACAAACATAAACTGGCCGCTCAACGTATTTTGCTACCGCCGCTTCCCCGTGGACCGCCAAAAGGATACTATAAATATATACTTGTCCTTAGCAAGGATGCGAACCAATGTTTCGTCATTTTTGACGGTTTACAGCTAGTATCATTGATACTTTATAATTAACTGTAAAAATTCTCAGAGCTCTATCTATCGAGAAGTTAGTGAAAAATCGATTTTAAGTTCTACAACATCAAACAAACAAAATAAACAAACAAACAATCAACGAACAGATAGAGAGAGTTAAAAAACAAATGCATATAAAAAGCGAATTGTTTTATTGTTATTTCTTCAATTGATTTAATAGTAGATTGATATTTTTAAATACTGATTGTATTATTTCTAAGTATCTATTTACATTTTATTACAAAACACCCTGACGATGGATTGGTTTTTCCGAAACATGTAGGTGTAATTAATAAAATATAAGTAGATGCATACAAATAATACAATCAATATTATTTTATTGTTGCCTATTGCGTGATTGCTTTCAACTTCAAATATTATCAACAACTTCTTCTTCACTATTCAAAGTTTTTCATAAACACAGTGGTCAAAAACAAATTGAAATATTATATTTCAATTACTAATTTCCGAGATTATCGTACCCGAACTCAAATAAATAAAAAAATATATTTTTTAAATGAGAACCTTATTACTAGCTTTTTCCTACAGAAGAATAATCAGTAATTAAGATGAATTAAAGAAGTCTCTACCGTGTTTCTACGACACGACAGAACATCCAAGAATGAAAGTCGAGGGAATGTATGAAAGTAACGGGAATGTATATAAAAATTACTTTGGTAAAGGTTTTCTGGGATATTCTCCCGTGTTTCTACGACCTTTCTGGCCGACTTTTTGAACTCATTGAAGGGTCCATCATCATGGCTGATTTGTTGATGATGGTTTCCAAATTTGAGACCATCTGTCATCATGTCATGATGGATAAAATATCTATATCTCGATGTGTTCCTGCCTTTATTACACTATTTTTCGTTTAAAGTCAGAGGTTTATGATAAATGTGGGATATTAAAAAGCGAAAAACTGCAATGGCGTACTTTCTGTAAATATTGAAACGTGAATTTGTTTTTTACGAAAATCAGCATAAAACTGTCCTTTTCCGGAATTTGTGATTGTTTAGAGAATATTACATTATTTAATCACATTCAAGCTCAAATATGCGTCAATATTACTCCCCCATCCAAAAATGTTATATGCCAGGAAAAAAATCTGCCATTCTATCCTCTGGAGAACGGCATGATGATTATTTTAATAATCAGATAGTTAACACATAATTTTATGTGCCAAAATAAGTGGGGTATATTGATAATTAAGTCTGTCGACAGCAAATTAATGAGTACTCATTAGAAGTAACATATTGTGACTAAATCACTTAGTATATATAACGTCACTGGATTGGCAACGATTCTCCTCCTGGTTCTCCCTAAGGTGTATATATATATAATTATTTAGTATAGTATAGTATATATATATATATATATATATGTATATATTTTTTAATAAATTTATTTGGTAAAATGAACAAACTTAAGAGTATTCAATATAATTTAATTAATACCCTATTATATTACACGCTTACCCACTTTTAAATGATCGTGAGTGTAAGACATTAGATTAAATAAGTAAGATATAGAAAAAGAAACATTAGATTAAGTTATAAAAATTAAGACATTAAATTAAGTAAGTAAGATATAAACAATACAAGAATACAAAATACAAAATGTGAGACATTAGAATAAGTAGATAAGGTATACAAAAGGATACAATAAATTAAGTTATAAAAATTAATAATTAAGAAGGTATTGTAATAACAGTTAAAAGCCTAGATTGTTTTTGATAAGATTTTTTCATTGCGTTATTGTGATGGTTTTTTGTAGAAGATTTTTCAATTTAGTCTTGAATTTTCTATATCCGTCTTCATTTCATTGGGAAGAGCATTAAAGAATGATATTCCTTGATAAGAGAAATGGTGTTGGGCTGTGCAAGTATTACATTTAGGTATCAAAATATTTCCAGCTGATCTCGGTCTATTACTAAAATATATATATATATATATATACTATACTATACTATATAATTATATATATATACATCTTAGGGAGAGCCAGGAGGAGAATCGTTGCCAATCCAGTGACGTTATATAACACAAATGAACTTTTTGGTCCATTTCTAAATACAGCAAGCAGAACATATTACAAGCTTGTAGCCCCTTCGGTCGTTTCAATGAGGCAACACTTTTCATTTTATTTAGTTATATTGTTGTTTTAATCACTTTTTTTGTTCTTTTCAGATAGTGTTAAGTGTATTAGTGATAAAAGTCAAGTGATAAGTGCTTCACAAGTCCCTGTTCGCAGCACCCAGGCTCGCCCTGAGATGTAAGTTGATTTCTTTATTATTTTTAAAATAAATTACTTGCTTAGTGGATTCAATAGTTACGTTTTTAATGTAAAGTCAAGATTTTTTGTGCATATTCCGTACTCTTACAAAAGGGCAGCTAACCGACACTTCCAGAATACACGTGAAACAGCCCAGGTGATGAGATGCCCTCGCCATCTCCAGATCCTGGGCCTGTTCACGCTTCACTTTTACCGAAGCCATTAAATTTGATTATTCCACAAGACTTTAGAGATGTAGGGATATGTTTGGTGTCCAGATTGATGTTATGCTCTATTTGATATTATCTTGGAAGCTTTTGAGTAATCTATGAAATATAAGAATATCTATAACACTATACATTTCTGCATCAATACACATTATGAATTAGGGTCTTCTGAAGAGCCAATAAGTAATACTTTTTTGATATTCAGCGTCATCAAAAATTATGTCCAACAACAAAGTGGTTGGACGTAATTTTTATTTTGAGTAAACTAACAAACTTTGTATAAAGCACATTGTTAATTTTAAGAGGCCTCAGTACATGATTTTCGTATTTGCTCTCGATTTTGCTAAATTTAACGTAAAGTAACACAAAGTGGGTTGGACATAATTATTAATTTGAGAAAACTAACAAACTTTGTATAAAGCACATTGTTGATTTTAAGCATCTACCGGTTTCGATACCGTACACGTTTTTTCATCAGGCGGACGCGAGTTATTTCCATAAATTAAATTTGTATGAATCAAGGTGGGATTATGGTGTCATTTGAGGCGGAGTGCATATTTCCTATTTCAATGTCTCACTGTCAAACTTCACCCCTGTCCTTCTACCACAATTATGGCAAAACCCCTGCCTAATACTTGATTCTTAAAATTTTTATTTATGGAAGTTTTTGCGCGTCCGTCCTGATGAAACCGAAACCGGTAAACGTTTATAATCAATCAGTGTGGTTTATGCAAAGTTTGCTCTCAAATTAGGTGATCGATTATATCAGAATACTAGATGTGGTTTAGATCGATTCCGTCAGAAATTATTTATCAGAGGATCTGTATCAATAAAAATAACAGGTCTTTAAGATCCGTTTGTTCGAACGGTATAGTTCACTTTTTCCTACGACTTATTTCGGTCTCCAGTTCATTGTTCGTTTATGCGCGAGTATGAAATAAAATGCGGATTAAAAATAGTTTCAACAAAAGGATGAAGAAATATAGGCATTTATTTTTTTTATGACCCTTATTTTATATGATGTGCGCGGTGATTATGAGATTATGAGGAGTGGTGACAAATCAATTGCGAACCATACAAATCCGGGGCATACCAATAAATAATGTCGCCGTCATGGTGTTAACATTGCCTTGCCGAAATGCTGATACGCTTATGTTGACTAGTTTTTATGTAGATATTAATTACACATAAATATATCAACGTAAGTACCTCTTAAACGTTATGAAACGCCGGTATTTGACTCAAATCTTACATGAAGGTTTCGTGATATATAATTTATATTTGTTTTTTTATAGTTATTGTAAGTTTTATAAAGAAAGATCGACCGTTAATAGCATATTTTCCAAATAACACAATTATTTTACTCCCTTGCCGATGGTAAATCAATGACTCCGTGACTCATTTATGACTTTGTGCGATACAAAACAACTGATAATTTCAAACTCTTATCTCAAATGCCGATAGAATTATAATACTATCAATAGTATTTTCCCCGTTATCTGCTGGTCAATATACAACTATTGAGTATTTAGTGTAGGTGTATTAAAAAATTGGTGTTGTATAATTCCACATTCACCATTTATTTGAAAAATGTTCAGTTATTTGGGCATAGTCGGTTTTGAAATTTATTAATCTATATTGATTTTAATTTAGAACGTCTTCTCAATACACTGAAGTAATTAGTCCGCCCTCTACCACCGCGGGTAAAGGTCATCCTCCTGATGACGTTGAATAAGCATTCAACGAAACGTCGAGAATCGTTTCTCGGAAAAATATACAGTTCGTATAAAATATCCGCAACCAGTTACAGTTAAATATGTCTAACGACCGTAATAACAACCTTAACTCTTTAATAGCTTTAGTCTACTTTTGAAGATAGTTGTGGTCTGTGATGATGTAATTTCTGTGTACTGTTGGAGCTGAAGAATTCAGTATTATGAAAGCGGATGGATAGTGAAGTACTATCAGCTGAAGGTAATAAGACCGTGCATGATTAGATAGAAAGTTGAATTAAGATTTCCGGTACTGGAGAGATTGAAAATACATGATAAATTATTTGAGTAGCTTGTCGGTATAGTGGTTATGACTCTCCCTTAGATGGAATTAACTGAGTTTGAAGATGAAATGGATAGATAAGATTTGAAAGCGTTCCAGTTTGTTTAGATGCTGTAGACTGACATCCATATAACACACATCATAATCAAGCAGAAGAGAGGTAGGAATTACATAATTGTTATTTTACAGCAAATTGGGAGAAAATTCTTGAATCAGCTTAGGGATTGAATATTGTAAAATATTCGTTGGCATGTGAAATATATTCACGCCATAAAAGGTCTTCATAGATCTAGATTGCTAGGTTTTTTACAACTTGGGTACGCATTGACCGTTGATGTAAAGTGAGGAGAGCGTTCAATTCCTTAATGTACTGTAGATAAGATTCGCGATAATTGCCTGAAACGGTTTTACAAGAAGACTATGTTCCGTGGGCCGCATTGTGATACAAACTGAGATCATCGATCGTTGGTTTAACAGCGCTGACTTTTAATGTGAAGTGAACATAAGGCTGAAGGTCACCTGCTAAGAGATGGCAATGACATTTTAGGTTGCTTGTTATCGATAAAAAAATTAGTTTATTAGAGAGGATTTAAGACGCCTCCTTGTGGTACGCCAGATTACAAAAGATATCCGAATTGATTCCAGCAATTTTGATGCACTGTTTAAATAAACATTAATCAATATTTACACTGATGAATACTTTAAATTGAGTGAAAAGAGTTTGGCCATCAAGATATAAAAAGTAAGCTCAAACAAGTCAACAGAGGTAAACGAGCAGCTAAAATGAAATAATGTGTGTTTTTATTATTTATAGCACGACTTATTCTACTCTTTTTGACTTTGACTAAGACTGTAGAAGTACGTTTAAGTAAGTTTTGAAATCTAACTGAAAAGGATCAAGGCGGGGATTGTTATAAAGCCAGGTAGTGAGTAGGTTTTGTACTGCATCTTCAGTAACTTTAGAAATAATCGATAGAAATGAGACGGGCTGGTAGTAAAATTGTTGGTAAAGTATGACGTGTGCAGTTTCCCACGATGAGAGAAAGTGACCTTCCCTCAATAAGTGGCTAATGATGTGAGTGATGATTGGTAAAATCAATGGAAGAAGTAGTCGGAGCATATCCATGTTAAGGCCACATGAGTCAATAGCTTTAGTAGTTACCGAAGAAATAATGTTAGAAATCTCAGTATTAGTCACTCTGTCTGCTGTCTGTCTGTTCTCTTTGCAAATTACACCGTTAGATAGATCTGACCCAAATTTTTCTCACTTATTATTTAGAACTGTTCAAAAAACGTAGGTGCCATTGCCCCTCCATTATCACGTTGTCTATCATTTTGTTGTGTTCCACAAATTAAATACAGCTTAAAATATTAAAAATTGTACAGATCTGAACCAAAATGTTCTTAGTCGCATTTTAAAACACACAAGTATATGTGGTCTCTACATATCGCTTTCCCGAGTACTTGAGCCACCTCCTGCCTGAATCAAAATGGAAACATTGTTATTATTTCTGTTTTTTTTTAATAAAAACATTGTCTCGTACGACATAAGAAAATATATTTAGGTTAGTTAAACACTTTATTTGCCTTGCAATTTGAGTTCACAGAGGGTATATATTGCTGTTTACAATGTGTACAGGTATGAAGCTAGTTTCCAAGTGTGTCGAGCTCTGCCCGCAGTATCCCGGTTCGGCCCTTTTCGGATGCCTTCGTGCATCTCCGTTGATGCGCTCAGACATATCCCCCCCCCGTTGAAGGCTTTATCCTGGAAAACCCTTCGAGAATCCATGTCCTCAGGAGTTATAAGCCGAGAGATACGAGTGAGGGTCCTTCGTACATTCTTCGTGCTGTTGCAATGTCTGCAACTCTGTAACGATGTCTGTATATTATATCGGGCCGGGGAAATAAATGAATAACTCGACCCAGCGCCCCTTGAGAGGGGGGACGTGATCATCCTGGATCAGTGCAATGTTCCGATGTGTTGTTCGGCGCGATTAGTCGCCACTTGGAGTGCTGTTGTAGCCTATTCTCGCAGATGTATACTCTTTGCCAGCGGTTCCAAAAGTGTTGACGAAACGGTTCAAGTTTTGTGTAGCGACTTAGACTGCTCATTTTTAAAACAATAGGACCGGATACACTCCAGCCAAACTGAGAACTTCGTAGAAATGTTATTTGCCTATGGTCCGCCTAGAGATGTCAGCGCCTATGAAAAAATCAATAGGAGAAGAGTCATTAAATTTTTGATCTGCTTGCGTGATACCTATTCGGCAGAAGCTCGAAATGTTTGTGATTGATTGAGAACTTTTTCTGTTAGCTCAGGGGATTTATCTAAGAAATTTAGAAACTTGTAAATGTTATGGTCTCCTTTGCAAAAGGCACAAGTACAATGAGATTCGCTATTATTAATATTATAACTGATATCTTGAGTAGAGCATGAAGATGATTTGGCATAATTATTATAATATTTATGAGAATAGTCAGTTTGCGTTATGCTCTAGAGATGGTGGTCGTATTTCGCAACCTGTACTTCTGGCAGTTCGATACCTTGGGACTGACTATAGTGACCAGATGAATTAGCAGGCGCCGGAGAGCTCCCCGTAAGACATTGCGCAATCGCAATGTAGTGACAAAATTCATTTTCAACCGCTCTTCTATTTCTGCGAAGAAATTTTCGTCTTCGGTATTTACTTTGATCTCTTCCTGCAGCACAATGAACTCTTTTTCTAAGTTAATAATTCTAGTAAGCCTTTGATTTAACTCATTTAAAGTAATCTCGCTCAGAACGGGCATGTCCTTTAATAAATCTAAACTTTTAAGTTGGTTAAGCGGACCTTTACAGAGGGTACGCTTTGTTAATAAAAATTTTATTGAAGCCAAATTAGGTTTTTAATTGATTTTGTTGTATCGTAAATAAAATAAAATGTGTGAAATGCTGATAATTTCGAAAAAAAAAACAAAAATAACAACAGCAAATTATATACTCATGAATCGTTACGAGAAATTCAGAAAGAAACATGCAGAAATGTTGATTTTTAATGAAAAAATTTTTGATTTTCTATATTAAAACACGGAAAATGTCAACCGGTTGGTAGGTTGAACTTATTACTTCCTTTCTTTAACTCGTGGCGTTTGCTCGCTTGCCGGCTTGCCGGGTGAAAAACTTTGGATCAATTTTTAACCCTTTTCCCGTGATCCAATCGAGTTGAAACTTGGCAAGCAGACTCGTGGCGACGATCAAGAAAATCTATTAAATTTTTGCTAAAAAATATTAATATTTATAGTATAATTTAGGATTTTTGGAAATTTTATTGTTTTTTCAAATTGGAATCATTAGAAAAGTTTGATTACTAGCATAGCGGCCCGATAACGTCGCGGAATATTTTCTAAATTTGAATTACTCCGTCGGTATACATAATAGGTACTCCACTATGAATATCGAAAATCTAAATTGACTGACAGATGTTTTTAGAAATTAATCTTCAAAGCATGAAGTGTTTTATCAAAGCTCAAAACATCTGACATTTTAGAAATATAATAAATTACTGTAAGTTTAGTGTTATGTTATATGTTTTAATTCGTCTTCAATTGTTGTTATATTTTACAAAGAAAGGGAGTACAATAAAAACTTGGTTTTTATGGGTTACTTTTTTTTTTAGCCCCTTTCTATTAACTCGTAGCGTATTCTTGCTTGTCTGTCGAAAAAACTTTGAATCGATTTTTAACCCTTTTCCCGTGATCCAATCGAGCTGAAACATTGCAGGCAGACTCGTGGCAACGATAAAAATGATATGAATTTATTTTTTATATTTTAATGATTTGAATAATTTTGAATTTTTTGAAATTTTTAATTACTCCCTTTCGTAGCGTCGGTGTCGCCCGACTCGAGCCCAACTCGTGCGGTAAGCGCTAAACCTGTTTCGACTAGGAAATGAGAAAGGGAGTAATATAAAAACTTATTTTTTATGGGTTGGTTTTTTATTTGGATTTCGCGTATTTAAGAGATGTATGTGTACACTCGTGAATCACGCAAATTATAGGCACAAGTGAATAGCTGGAATTGTGAAATGGATTACATAATGGTGGATTATAGACAGGACTAGGCT
>JADDOH010023612.1:0-27149 GCA_016648135.1 Agrypnia vestita | reverse complement strand
GTATCAATAAAAATAACAGGTCTTTAAGATCCGTTTGTTCGAACGGTATAGTTCACTTTTTCCTACGACTTATTTCGGTCTCCAGTTCATTGTTCGTTTATGCGCGAGTATGAAATAAAATGCGGATTAAAAATAGTTTCAACAAAAGGATTACTGCAATTTTATGATGAAGAAATATAGGCATTTATTTTTGTTATGACCCTTATTTTATATGATGTGCGCGGTGATTATGAGATTATGAGGAGTGGTGACAAATCAATTGCGAACCATAGAAATCCGGGGCATACCAATAAATAATGTCACCGTCATGGTGTTAACATTGCCTTGCCGAAATGCTGATATGCTTATGTTGACTAGTTTTTATGTAGATATTAATTACACATAAATATATCAACGTAAGTACCTCTTAAATGTTATGAAACGCCGGTATTTGACTCAAATCTTACATGAAGGTTTCGTGATATATAATTTATTTTTGTTTTTTTTATAGTTATCGTAAGTTTTATAAAGAAATATCGACCGTTAATAGCATATTTTCAAAATAACACAATTATTTTACTCCCTTGCCGATGGTAAATCAATGACTCCGTGACTCATTTATGACTTTGTGCGATACAAAACAACTGATAATTTCAAACTCTTATCTCAAATGCCGATAGAATTATAATACCATCAATAGTATTTTCCCCGTTATCTGCTGGTCAATATACAACTATTGAGTATTTAGTGTAGGTGTATTAAAAATTGGTGTTGTATAATTCCACATTCACCATTTATTTGAAAAATGTTCAGTTATTTGGGCATAGTCGGTTTTGAAATTTATAAATCTATATTGATTTTAATTTAGAACGTCTTCTCAATACACTGAAGTAATTAGTCCGCCCTCTACCTCCGCGGGTAAAGGTCATCCTCCTGATGACGTTGAATACGCATTCAACGAAACGTCGAGAATCGTTTCTCGGAAAAATATACAGTTCGTATAAAATATCCGCAACCAGTTACAGTTAAATATGTCTAACGACCGTAATAACAACCTTAACTCTTTAATAGCTTTAGTCTACTTTTGAAGATAGTTGTGGTCTGTGATGATGTAATTTCTGTGTACTGTTGGAGCTGAAGAATTCAGTATTATGAAAGGGGATGGGTAGTGAAGTACTATCAGCTGAAGATAATAAGACCGTGCATGATTAGATAGAAAGTTGAATTAAGATTTCCGGTACTGGAGAGATTGAAAATACATGATAAATTATTTGAGTAGCTTGTCGGTATAGTGGTTATGACTCTCCCTTAGATGGAATTAACTGAGTTTGAAGATGAAATGGATAGATAAGATTTGAAAGCGTTCCAGTTTGTTTAGATGCTGTAGACTGACATCCATATAACACACATCATAATCAAGCAGAAGAGAGGTAGGAATTACATAATTGTTATTTTACAGCAAATTGGGAGAAAATTCTTGAATCAGCTTAGGGATTGAATATTGTAAAATATTCGTTGGCATGTGAAATATATTCACGCCATAAAAGGTCTTCATAGATCTAGATTGCTAGGTTTTTTACAACTTGGGTACGCATTGACCGTTGATGTAAAGTGAGGAGAGCGTTCAATTCCTTAATGTACTGTAGATAAGATTCGCGATAATTGCCTGAAACGGTTTTACAAGAAGACTATGTTCCGTGGGCCGCATTGTGATACAAACTGAGATCATCGATCGTTGGTTTAACAGCGCTGACTTTTAATGTGAAGTGAACATAAGGCTGAAGGTCACCTGCTAAGAGATGGCAATGACATTTTAGGTTGCTTGTTATCGATAAAAAAATTAGTTTATTAGAGAGGATTTAAGACGCCTCCTTGTGGTACGCCAGATTACAAAAGATATCCGAATTGATTCCAGCAATTTTGATGCACTGTTTAAATAAACATTAATCAATATTTACACTGATGAATACTTTAAATTGAGTGAAAAGAGTTTGGCCATCAAGATATAAAAAGTAAGCTCAAACAAGTCAACAGAGGTAAACGAGCAGCTAAAATGAAATAATGTGTGTTTTTATTATTTATAGCACGACTTATTCTACTCTTTTTGACTTTGACTAAGACTGTAGAAGTACGTTTAAGTAAGTTTTGAAATCTAACTGAAAAGGATCAAGGCGGGGATTGTTATAAAGCCAGGTAGTGAGTAGGTTTTGTACTGCATCTTCAGTAACTTTAGAAATAATCGATAGAAATGAGACGGGCTGGTAGTAAAATTGTTGGTAAAGTATGACGTGTGCAGTTTCCCACGATGAGAGAAAGTGACCTTCCCTCAATAAGTGGCTAATGATGTGAGTGATGATTGGTAAAATCAATGGAAGAAGTAGTCGGAGCATATCCATGTTAAGGCCACATGAGTCAATAGCTTTAGTAGTTACCGAAGAAATAATGTTAGAAATCTCAGTATTAGTCACTCTGTCTGCTGTCTGTCTGTTCTCTTTGCAAATTACACCGTTAGATAGATCTGACCCAAATTTTTCTCACTTATTATTTAGAACTGTTCAAAAAACGTAGGTGCCATTGCCCCTCCATTATCACGTTGTCTATCATTTTGTTGTGTTCCACAAATTAAATACAGCTTAAAATATTAAAAATTGTACAGATCTGAACCAAAATGTTCTTAGTCGCATTTTAAAACACACAAGTATATGTGGTCTCTACATATCGCTTTCCCGAGTACTTGAGCCACCTCCTGCCTGAATGAAAATGGAAACATTGTTATTATTTCTGTTTTTTTTAAATAAAAACATTGTCTCGTACGACATAAGAAAATATATTTAGGTTAGTTAAACACTTTATTTGCCTTGCAATTTGAGTTCACAGAGGGTATATATTGCTGTTTACAATGTGTACAGGTATGAAGCTAGTTTCCAAGTGTGTCGAGCTCTGCCCGCAGTATCCCGGTTCGGCCCTTTTCGGATGCCTTCGTGCATCTCCGTTGATGCGCTCAGACATATCCCCCCCCCGTTGAAGGCTTTATCCTGGAAAACCCTTCGAGAATCCATGTCCTCAGGAGTTATAAGCCGAGAGATACGAGTGAGGGTCCTTCGTACATTCTTCGTGCTGTTGCAATGTCTGCAACTCTGTAACGATGTCTGTATATTATATCGGGCCGGGGAAATAAATGAATAACTCGACCCAGCGCCCCTTGAGAGGGGGGACGTGATCATCCTGGATCAGTGCAATGTTCCGATGTGTTGTTCGGCGCGATTAGTCGCCACTTGGAGTGCTGTTGTAGCCTATTCTCGCAGATGTATACTCTTTGCCAGCGGTTCCAAAAGTGTTGACGAAACGGTTCAAGTTTTGTGTAGCGACTTAGACTGCTCATTTTTAAAACAATAGGACCGGATACACTCCAGCCAAACTGAGAACTTCGTAGAAATGTTATTTGCCTATGGTCCGCCTAGAGATGTCAGCGCCTATGAAAAAATCAATAGGAGAAGAGTCATTAAATTTTTGATCTGCTTGCGTGATACCTATTCGGCAGAAGCTCGAAATGTTTGTGATTGATTGAGAACTTTTTCTGTTAGCTCAGGGGATTTATCTAAGAAATTTAGAAACTTGTAAATGTTATGGTCTCCTTTGCAAAAGGCACAAGTACAATGAGATTCGCTATTATTAATATTATAACTGATATCTTGAGTAGAGCATGAAGATGATTTGGCATAATTATTATAATATTTATGAGAATAGTCAGTTTGCGTTATGCTCTAGAGATGGTGGTCGTATTTCGCAACCTGTACTTCTGGCAGTTCGATACCTTGGGACTGACTATAGTGACCAGATGAATTAGCAGGCGCCGGAGAGCTCCCCGTAAGACATTGCGCAATCGCAATGTAGTGACAAAATTCATTTTCAACCGCTCTTCTATTTCTGCGAAGAAATTTTCGTCTTCGGTATTTACTTTGATCTCTTCCTGCAGCACAATGAACTCTTTTTCTAAGTTAATAATTCTAGTAAGCCTTTGATTTAACTCATTTAAAGTAATCTCGCTCAGAACGGGCATGTCCTTTAATAAATCTAAACTTTTAAGTTGGTTAAGCGGACCTTTACAGAGGGTACGCATTGTTAATAAAAATTTTATTGAAGCCAAATTAAGTTTTTAATTGATTTTGTTGTATCGTAAATAAAATAAAATGTGTGAAATGCTGATAATTTCGAAAAAAAAACAAAAATAACAACAGCAAATTATATACTCATGAATCGTTACGAGAAATTCAGAAAGAAACATGCAGAAATGTTGATTTTTAATGAAAAAATTTTTGATTTTCTATATTAAAACACGGAAAATGTCAACCGGTTGGTAGGTTGAACTTATTACTTCCTTTCTTTAACTCGTGGCGTTTGCTCGCTTGCCGGCTTGCCGGGTGAAAAACTTTGGATCAATTTTTAACCCTTTTCCCGTGATCCAATCGAGTTGAAACTTGGCAAGCAGACTCGTGGCGACGATCAAGAAAATCTATTAAATTTTTGCTAAAAAATATTAATATTTATAGTATAATTTAGGATTTTTGGAAATTTTATTGTTTTTTCAAATTGGAATCATTAGAAAAGTTTGATTACTAGCATAGCGGCCCGATAACGTCGCGGAATATTTTCTAAATTTGAATTACTCCGTCGGTATACATAATAGGTACTTCACTATGAATATCGAAAATCTAAATTGACTGACAGATGTTTTTAGAAATTAATCTTCAAAGCATGAAATGTTTTATCAAAGCTCAAAACATCTGACATTTTAGAAATATAATAAATTATTGTAAGTTTAGTGTTATGTTATATGTTTTAATTCGTCTTCAATTGTTGTTATATTTTACAAAGAAAGGGAGTACAATAAAAACTTGGTTTTTATGGGTTACTTTTTTTTTTAGCCCCTTTCTATTAACTCGTAGCGTATTCTTGCTTGTCTGTCGAAAAAACTTTGAATCGATTTTTAACCCTTTTCCCGTGATCCAATCGAGCTGAAACATTGCAGGCAGACTCGTGGCAACGATAAAAATGATATGAATTTATTTTTTATATTTTAATGATTTGAATAATTTTGAATTTTTTGAAATTTTTAATTACTCCCTTTCGTAGCGTCGGTGTCGCCCGACTCGAGCCCAACTCGTGCGGTAAGCGCTAAACCTGTTTCGACTAGGAAATGAGAAAGGGAGTAATATAAAAACTTATTTTTTATGGGTTGGTTTTTTATTTGGATTTCGCGTATTTAAGAGATGTATGTGTACACTCGTGAATCACGCAAATTATAGGCACAAGTGAATAGCTGGAATTGTGAAATGGATTACATAATGGTGGATTATAGACAGGACTAGGCTCTCATCTGGACAGCAAGGCTGCGGTGGGTTTTGTATTCACCGGCGCGGCTTGACCCGAACAGGCGCTTCCACTTCTTATTTATCCACAAATTGGTTTGATTTGTTATCTAGATATTGCAGAGTCCTGTCACGGTCTCCACTCTTGTCTCGTACGACATAGAAAAATATGTTTAGTTAAGTTAAACACTTTATTTGCCTTGCCAGTTGAGTTCACAAAGGTTATATATTAATGTTTACAATGTGAACCGACATTTTTTGTCAAATCTGTAACCTAGGCAACGCCGGGTACGGACTGGCAGCTCTGAATGAGCTCATCGCATGAAGACCCGCTAAGTAATCCTGGTGCACATGCTTCATATTGCAACAAACTGTCTTCGCGCTCCGAGCCTGCTGGGGGCTGGCTGCGCTGCGTCACGTGTTCCCGTTGGACGCAGTAAAAAGCAATAACATACATATTGAGAACAAATTATTATTTTTTAAATTGAGATGCGAACACGGAATACGTGTCACATCAATATTCTTACTATTTTCAAACTAAGCTAAATGCTTGCGCTATGAAAATAGGACTTACTTGCTGGTCTGGAGTGAGTTCCGAAATCACGACCTTTGGATAACGAGGCGAGAGTCCTAACCATAAGACCAACAAGCTACTCAATTACGAAAAGGTATAAAACGATAAATAAAAACTAACCCATAAAAACCAAGTTTTTATTATACTCCCTTTCTTATTTACTAGTGGAAACTGGTTTGACGCTTAATCTACGCGTTGGGCTTCGGTCAGGCGACGCTAAGATAGGGAGTATAAAAAAATTCCAAAAATCCAAAATTATACTATTATCAGGCTACGTGTCTACCAGATGCGTCGGAATCTCCATACAACTTACTGAGTAGTATGAAAAAACCATTCGAAATTTGAAAAATTCAAAATTATACATTAATTATATATTATTTTTACGAAAATTTGACAGATCTTCTCGTTCGTCGCCACGAGTCTACTTACAAAGTTTCAGCTCGATTGGATCACGGGAAAAGGGTTAGAAATCGATCTAAAATTTTTTCGTCAAGAAAGCAGACGACACGCGTTAATATAAAGGGAGTAAAAAACTAACCCATAAAAACCAAGTTTTTATTTTACTCCCTTTCTTTGTAAATTAAATTTACCATCATGTAATTAAATAATTGATTGACTGAAAATGAAACATATCTAGACAAAACTATCTATGTCAAAAATCTCTAAAAATATTTTTTTATTATTTGATTTCTTCCCAAAAAAACCGAAGTGTGCGCTCATCTGTGAACCAATTATCATTAATTTTCGAAATTCGTAGTGAAGTACCAATTATAGTGCCTATTATTACCTATTATTTCAGCTCGATTGGATCACGGGAAAAGTTTTTTCGTCAAGCAAACAAGCAAGCAGACGCCACGAGTTAAAAGAAAGGAAGTAATAAAAGCGTTAATATACATAACAAAAATAAAAAACATAGAACTCTATCTAATTATTATGTAGTTCCTGTGTTGTGTGTCATTATGTCCGTAATTCGTATGTCGTTTAACCCATACTACATAATATGGACAAAATGGATTTTACTTGATGTGTGATATATTGTTTTTTATTTCTCGATCCTCGATATTTATTTTTATTTTGGAACCTGTGCCTAATGCAGAAAATGAACTAAAGAGTATTATAAAAAAATCGACTGTTTTAACTTTTATAATTAAAAATATGTCAATAAAAGTAAAACGCTGCCATTTAGTAATTAATGTTCGGAACAAGAAGATGAGTTTATGTTTGTGAAATATATTTGATAGTGGAGGGAAGGCTAAAAAGATTTCAAGAGGAGGTAGTGTGCAGGAAACAAGATGATCGATGCTTTGAATCCAATATTTTATTTTGGAAACATGTCAACTGAGGGAAGACGTAATGGACTTTTAGTACCGACACTTGTATATACTGAGGTGAAGCTTGAACTGGCAGAAGAGAAAGGAAAGTAGACTGGATGCAGCGCAATTCGCTCATTTGAGAGTTTGTGTGACAAGTCTATTTACGATAGAGTGAAGAACCAACAAAGTGAATAGAATAGCGGAATGAATAGAAGTAGAAACATGTCGCTCAGATGGCCATTGCCGGGGAATATCTCCCGAAAGTGCTCCCGATGCTGGGCTCTCTCCCGGGAAGTCCGTGGTTAGTGGTCCGCCGCTGCCGGTCTTCCGATCAGTCTGCTCCTGCTCTACTGCCGGTCGGCTGGGAACTCTTCAGCCAGAATTCACATAATGTGTCCGTGTTAAATATTTGACTCCCACTTGAATCAAAACCCGTCCGATTCGGTGCGATAATGGAAAGATATCTGCTAGCGTGTATCCCACTGTATCTTCGTCGAGACGGACGCAAAATAATTATACATAAATTAAATATGAGTGAATCCATAACCTATGCATATCACATTCGGTCTTTCACTAAATTATCCATCGTTTGGTAAATGTACCAATGACGAGTGCCAACTATCCGAATATTAACCAAGAAGCAATTATATCGCAATTCGCACTAAATATTTATATTACCTTTGAACAGATAATACTTTTGAACAGTGGCATTGAATTTTGCAGATAAATAACTCACAATAATTCTAAATTTACCAAATTACATTACACCCGCGTTATATACCGATAATAATGCAGATAGGTTCTTGATAAGCTCATCAGATAAAGGCCCACTTAGCCATCAATTAGAGATAGGTCATTCTAAAAGAGAAAAGTATTGAAATATTACTTATAAATAATTAAGGCCTAAAGTTCGATAATTTAGAAATGTTAGAAACAAAAATGTCAAATAGTGAATTATTGAATATATTGATCCCACTTCAAGGGCGACCTCCCCCCACACTCCCGCCCAGTGAGGCCGCCGCCACCCACTATCACAATTATTTTTGTATTTAATTGATGGATTAATTATGTACGTCCGTCTATCAAATTGATAATATATTTGATCTAAATACGAATATATTTCGCGACTCAGTGGATTTAAAGAAACTACTCGTTATTTGCAAGAAAGTTGAAAAAGTGTCTCGAGATTACATTTTCTTGATTATATTTAAATACATCATCTCTGTGTAAAGATGTCCGCGACTAACGTTACCGAGACATGATATAAGCGATTCATTTATGTAAAGAATTTTCATGACAAATCATTCCTTAAACACATAATTCTCCGTACAACAACGTCCGACATTGTCGCTGATGGCGCTGTTTCCACAGCCTTAACTCGCAATCGAAATAAAATGAATTCTCGATATAATAATATCAAGTTGCTATTTTAGAGAACATTTGTAGGTTCACCAAATTATTATCATTACGGAATTATCAAGAATAATATATTTTTTATATAAAAAAATATGTGAAAATACTGAAACGCCTTCAAAACTCACGTCTCCGTTTCATCTTCAACCTCAAAAACTTCGATCACATCTCAAATTCCCGCAATGTCTTCCATCGGCCTACAATCCAAGTGTCTATCTAATCCCGGTCTTCTGCTCCACTCAGCTGCCAGCACTGCGCTGCCCGCCCCACTCATAATCCCTCAGCCGGGGACCAGCTGGGCACACATCACCACAGAACATAACTAACTTTAAAAGCTGACTTGAGTAATTTTACCTTTCTCAAAACCTAGTTAATTATCGCCAGTAAATTGATAAAGGAAGGTACTTGCAGGCAAATAAAAACCACACAATCATAGAAAATTTTTATTATTTATTTACTCAACAAATTGATTAGTATTCAAAATTTCTTTGCATTTTTGTTTACGAGCCTCTTGTTTACGAAAACAAGCAAAAATTGCGCATCTTTTCGCAAACATGACCGCCTTCTAAAAACAGTATTTCGCTCTATGCGCTGCTTACAAGGAGCTGAAAGGTAAATTCTGGCACATTTTGTCAAATTTGGATACTGTTTTGGATTACTTGACCACCGAATATAATGGTCGCGACTACGATCGATTCGAACTGTCTTTAAAGTCAATCTCGCTTGCAATCGCGTTCTTTTCTTGATCCCGACACTATTATTTTCATTTGCCACTTCGTCGAAACAATCCCGGAATGTATCGCGAGCTTCACGGGTCACAGTTGATCATTTGATCAGTAACAGTCTCGTCCCTTCTGTTTCTTTCAGCAGGCGTGGGAGATGGCGATATACTTCCACTGCTGGAAGATTCGTCGCAAGGCATATTTATAAATTCCAACAAGATTTTCTGTCGATTTCTGTTATTTTCAAGTTAATAAAATCATCAAGTCATATTAATCTTTTTTTCTTCTGACAGAAAACACTTTCTGCTAAAACAATTTTCGTCACTGGACAGTGCAGTACCTACATCATTATTCAAATCAAGCAGTCAACAAAATTTAATAGTGATCTTTAAATCGCTATTTTGAGTAGGTATTCCGTTTTAATTAGAATTTCTCAGTCTCGTTGAACAAAACTTATCTTAAAAATGTACTCGTAGAATAAGATAACAAAAAATTTATAACTTTATTAATATTAAAAATTTCTTAATTATTTTAGTAGGCACAGATTTGTCTTCGTAATGTTAGCTTTCTACTCGTAAAAAACTTATTCTGCGTACACAATTGATCATTTCTAAGATACTAAAAATGAATTTTTCGGCTGCGGCCTGTCGAATAATCCTCATATGTATTTTTTTAATAATTGTAAATAATCTTCAGTTTATTACTTTTATACAAGAACAAAGGTTCTATCTATCTTGTATATCATCCTAAATTCTATCTTTATTCTATATTGTCCTAAAGAATTGTAGTCTAGCATATACATTCTGATATAAATGAATAAAAAAAACCCGCTAATGCAAAAAAACGCCAAAAATGCATTTGCAGTGAATGTCCAGTCTTAATGCCTTCTGTAGGTACATACTCTCGATATGTAGGTAGGTATAAATTCATTTTTCATCACAACCTGGTAGCCAGTTTGTCATATTTTTTCACCAAATAATTGAATCAATTCAAAACAAAAGATAAACGGGCCTAGCGTATATGAGGGGTATAAAAGCACAGGCAATAATATCCCATTTTTTGAGATAAATACAAAATAACTGTCACCACTCAAGAAATCTATGAAACGTGCATCTGATTATAAATAAGTTTAAAACAATTACTTTCTTAATTTTCCTCTAATATTCGTATATAAAAAAATATTTTGAATGTGAGTATTGCCGTGTTGTTACCATGTAGTGGACATTGCTGCTTTTGCGAATTATATAATTGGATATTGCTGTGTCTGCTACCATATTTCATTCTAAAAACGACAGCAAATCTCACTTTAGTATAAAGTGGCCATTTTGTCAGGTGATAAATTCTTGGGGGCTGATTTGTTGATGTCAATATCTTTTGATAGTGATTTGGAAATATCATTTTGGAAGAGATAGATCTATATTTCTTATAAAATCTAGAAATCAGTACATTTCAAACTCCTCGGTGACTGCATTCAAAACATTTCTTTTGGATATTGCTATCTTTGCTTCTATACACCTCATATCTAACAGAAAGTATGGATAATGGATGACAAATCTGCTTTTTTTCCTTCGCCACCGCGAGAAATTTGCACGCGCGGCACTGCTGACATTTTTTTTGATTGTCTTGTAATATATATATATATATAACTTAAAATTATAACATTAACAAATCGCGATATATCCGTGACTATGGACCGATATCCGGCTATCCGGCTTAGGGGCTCGCCGGGTATCCGGTATCCGGCCAAATCACTATCCGTTTCATCTCTACTAGTTTAACCCATTGGTATGGCAGTTAACTGGTATGGCAGTTGCTCTGTGCTGCCGCATGATTATTCTAACTAAACTCTGTATGCACACACGTTGAGCTATTCTGTTACTCGTATAGTTTCTCTCATCATCGGGTGCAATAAACAACCTAAACACAGAATGTTGTTAAGCTATTCGGGTAGCGGTGCGGGTCGTCTCGTGTTGACAAATCTTCCAACCATTGCTCAACTGTTCTGGCAATCCTTTATGAGCCGCACAGTGGAGTAGGGACTTTCTCTAGAGTAGTTGCTGTTTATGATATGCTTGGCGAATTCTGAGAAGTTGTTAATTTTTTGTCAAGTTATTATATATTTCCTGTCACGATCTACACAAGTTATTTCAAATATTCCATTTTTTTATTCATTTATAGTTTTTGGGTTTAAAAGAATGAATGTAGACTGAATGCGGTGGAAATGCGGTCACTAAGACGCTTGCGTGGAAAATCTTGGGTCGTAGAGTGAGGAATGAGCAAATCAGAAGTGAATGCGATGCTGGCTGTGGTGTGGTAGACAGAATAAAGAGAGGAGTGCTGAGATGGTTTGGTCATATGGAGCGTATGAGCGAGGAAAGGATGGTTAAGAAAATATATGAGGCGAGTGTTGAAGGCAACAGGAATAGAGGGCGTCCGCGAAAGACCTGGCACGATCAGGTACTACAAGTATTTGAGGATGGCTCTGTGAAAAGCCGCAACAACCGTGTAACTTGTATGAGAAGATGTATGAATGTGGCCGAAGCAAAAGTGGTGTGCCAGGAGGAGTGTGGCGATCAATCCTCTCTGCCTACCTCTGCGGGGAAACGGTGTGATGGTTATTTAGTTAAGATTTATTGCGATGTTGTCAATCGCGGGATTTATATTCGCATGGAAATGGTTTGTAATTCTATTGGAAACAGGTCCGATACATAATATTGTCAGCCAGTAAGTGTTATCAGTAGAGTTATGTCTCAAATGATTATTTTTTGCGTAAGATTCTGAAATGTTTTTATTTTAATATTTTATCAATTAAAACGCAATCTTATCCATTTTTAAATCGTTTTCATTTTTTGTGGAGAAATCTGGGAAGCGAAAATTGACGCACTTTCCGTCATTCAATCGAGCTGAAATTTTGCACATCGACTCGCTGACAATGCATTCTTGCGTGCATTTGGGGTCACACACGCACACACGCACACAATAATTCAAACTTATCTCAGATGTTCGCGCAAGTAAGTTTTAGAATTTATTTCATTATTTAAAATTTCTAAAAAACAAATTTAGGTTGTTATTGTGGAAAATAATTAATTTAATAATAATCCTTATTCAATAAAGGATTTATAATGAAAAATGTGCTTTCATGGGTTAATAATTATGTATAAATTGTTGAATTATTTTATTTTGGCGAGTGTAATTAATCAGCGAGCATTTACTGAACCGGCTGAGCATGGCGGTGAAGCTGGCCACTAGTGGGGCGGGAGGAGGAGCCGAGCAGGAACCCCGGCTCGGGGGGGGTACTCGGCCCTCGCTCGCTGTCTTCAGCTGCGTTAGGTAGACACGAACAGCTCCATCGTTTGTCTTGGCACTGTCCCACAGTGAATTTGATATGTTTGTCAAGAGTAATGACACAAAGAATAGTATTATCTTATTGTGTCCACAACCGGAAATATTTAATATATAGGTACGTCATCAACATACATACACCACACACCACCTTACAACACATTGGCCACAATGGCCAGCCACATTATTAATAAACATTGGTGCAATAAACAGCTTATTATTAAACATTGGAGGAGCTTGTACTCATGTTCGCGCGGTAGAAGTTATACTTTTTTGGCGTTATTGTGATAATTGGTATTTCCATATTGGTTTAAAGTACATATAAACTCAATAAAACGATGTCTAGGGAGATATATGTCATAGGCAGGCATATGATGCGACTAATCAAAAAACATGCCAGCCCACTTTCATGTTCTATTGATTTTCGGCCTAAAACGGTTCCGTTTTCAAAATATTAGAATCTATTCTACGTTGACAGCCGCATTGAATGTCAAATGAATGAATGTGATTTTTATTTTAAAAGAAAATATATGATAATTACGTAGTTTTTGCTATAAATAATTTCTCGAATATCACTTTCAATAAACAGTTCTTTCTTTCAATTCAATAACCAATCATTCGTCAGCTTTTGAATTGAGCATCTTTATGATTGGTACTCGATTCGAGATGGTCAATAATACTTTATTTATATTACTGGAATACTAATTTCAAGTGAATATTTTGTGGTGCGTGATGTGAATGTTGCGCGTGAATTTTGTGGTCTCGCATTTCCGCTACAATACGCACGCACCGCGTGCGCAACTTCCGTTACAATAAAAATATTACCCTTAATGCGTCAAAAGAAGATTACTTCAAAAAATAATTTATTATTTTGTTATTTATGTTAATTTTGTCGTGCTTTCATTACGTTAATTGGAATTGGAATAAAATTTTTAAAAGATTCGGCAGATAGCTGATAAAATTTGAGTTTGATTTTCATTGTTCTATTAAAAAATTTGAGTCCAGTAATAAAATAGTTATTATTCATTCATAAAATGTTTTACTTACATTTTATATAAATATTTTCAGACATTTTCACTACCCTAACAAGTGAAAGTATATTTTCATATAATTATTATTAAAAAAAATATTTATTCATATTAGGGAAAAGACTTCTACGGCGAATTGTCGTATTAGTCACCTTCAAATAGATATGAAGGTGTTTTTGTCTCTTGATTATATCAACCAAATAAAAATTCAATTTATTCTTTGGTGAACACTTTCTCTAACTGACAATATTTGTTGCAGAGCTCGATACGGCTGACAGCGCTTCTTCGGTGCTCCCACATCATGGAGGTGGACTCCAAGTTAAAGTATACCAGTGAGGATCTTTTAAGTACACTGGAAAGCTGTTTACCTTACAAACCTACAAACCGGATACTGGATAATGTCGTCATGTCGGCCCCGTACCCCAGCGAGACTGATCTGGCGGAGTTCTCTTCAATCGTTTACGACATGAAATATGAACTCCTCCGTGAACTCGAAATCCCCGATTGGCAGCTACTGACGACCGCGAGCAATGATGCTCGGAGCAACGGCTACTTCGGGGCCGCCTTCTTCAGCCCCTCCCGGCAGCAGGTGGTCCTGGCCCACAGGGGAACAAGTGGGCTGGGAGCCGCGTGGAATGATTTGAGTGGAGTAATCTTCAAAAATTATTCACCTCAAATGAGTTCCGCAGCGACGTTTGCTGACAAGGTGAAGCGCGCTATAGATTTAGCCAACGAACAAGACGGCTTTCGCTATCACTTGTCGATCACGGGGCACTCCCTGGGCGGCTGGCTGGCCAGGTCAGCGGCTTCAGTGTAAAGTACCTGCAAGCGGGGGGCGGAGGGTTCACCAAGAACCAGCAGAACGGCCTCCACGCACACATCGTGGCCTTTGAGAGTCCCGGCTGCAAGCACATGTTGGAGGAGATCATCGATGCTTACGATGTCAGGTACCGGAGAACAGTGTCCACAGAAGCGTTGGATATATCCAATTACCTTTCTTCGCCCAATCTTATCAATTGCTTCGGCTTACATGTGGGTAGCATATACCGGGTAGTAATTGATGTATCAGATTTTACATTTGCTGATTGCAAAACTGAAAAATATACTATTAAAACCCACGGTATACTAAATTTAGCGAAATCATTAAAGGAAAAGAGAAAAATTCACAAAATGGAGGACTGGCCTTTGAGTGAGATAAGTCAAAAAGTTCGTTCATATATTGGGATGAAGACAGAGTACAAAAGTTTCCACGACAAGGTAGAGCACGCAAATGAGTTTCATCTGAACTTTGAGCATTTCGCTATTTCTGGTATCCGATACAAACCAACATCGGACAACTTCGCCAGTCTGGGGGTGTTCTCGGAGAACGAGTTAAAATTGCTCGATTTTTGGGTAATTTTCAAAAGGGAAAATGTGAAAACCAACATAATACAAAGTTATCTTACCGATCACGGCTTGGGAGGGTGGGCCGATTTATTTCCTCATTTTTCTATTGACACGAATAATCGTGTAATAAAATGTGACCACAAGGAGGACTTGAATAAGGTGGTCAGGCGGGCTAAAGTGTTGGTGCGCTGGTTCGGCGCGGAGCTGATGGCCGCGGTGGACGAGCAGAGCCGGGCAATACCCACACTGATGTACTCCATCATAAACCAAAAGTGCCTCAACTCCTTGCCAGAAAATATTCTTACATTTACAGACAGTATTGAACTTGGAGAGTTTTTAAGATCTAAAGACCGAATCATGCAAATTAAGACAGAAGACCGCGATCTGGAAATGCTCCGGCTGTCCAGTGTCAGTCGTCAGCTGCGGGGGCCGCCATCAGATTTAGAAACGTACGTAGATCACGGATGTCAAACATTCCTGCAGTGGAAAGATACGAGCATCTTACATGAAGCTGTTGACATTAAAAACCTCCCAGATGATGATTTTACCAACGATAATTTATTGGTGATTGATTGTGCCTCGACGGATATATCCGGAGGCGTTGGAACTGAACAAATATTTACACCTTTTCTTCGTAACATCAAGAAGAAAGTTATCTTTGTGACTGATCCGAAATCTAAACTAAGTTTTAAGAAGCTGTACGTGCGCGTTGGTCAAAGTTCTTTTGAATCTTCGCAGCTGACGCCAGACTCTAAAAAGAAACTTTTCAAAAAGAAAATATTGGATATTGGAGGTACAATTTCGAGCATAGCAGATTTCGTAGGAGAGGAAAATTTTGACAATTTTTCATCGGAGATAGATAAATTTATACATTCAACTGATCTTAAAAAACTTCTAAAGGAAGATAAATATGTCATAAAAATAAATTCATACCAAAATTTTATTAACTGCAGCGCGAATTTTTCCAATATCGACAAAGTAGTAAACGCAGAGCGCTTGAAAAGAATTGCATTTACAGAAGACCTGCTGGTGGTCAGCGGCGAGCATCGAGAGGAGTTGGCAATCGAACAGGAGAGAGCCAACCCGGGCGCGGCCAGCAGGGTCATTCTGGCATCGGAGACAGGACTATCCGGTCAGGAGACATTTATGAAAATGATATTAAAAAATCCACATAAAAACGTGTATCGGCTCGAAGCGAACGATGCTTCTACATCCGCGACCGTTAAACAGGTCTTCCACCAAAGCTTATATATGACAAGACGGTTTAGCGAGTTGAAAAGTCTGCACCCACACGTGCGTCCCGACATCGCCCACGAGGTCACTGAGGAGCAGCTGGGCGCCTCGGGGCAGGACGTGGTGATCATCGCGGCCGAGCCTGGGATGGGCAAGTCCACCAGCCTGGCGAGCGTGGCCCGGCACTTGGGTAGCGCCTGGATCATTTTCAAAAACCTGAAGGAATTTAAAATTCCTTCTGAAAGTGTACCAACTGAACTGACGGAGAGCTATGAGTACCAACTAATAGAAGATCTAATCGAAGGCAGTTTGCCGCGAGGACTATTGCAATTCTCTTTGCATCATAAATGCGCGAGGCAGCCTTGTATTTTGTTCGATGGTTTCGATGAGGTGAAAGATGAGCCCTCCAAGAAAAAGATTTTAGATATTTTAAAATATTTTAAAAACAAAACCACGGCCAAAATATGGGTAACTACCCGTTTTAATGACAGAGAATCGCTCGAAAATAGTTTATCTACATTAGCAGTGACTTTCAAAAATATTACAGAACAGCAACAGCGGGACTACCTCCTGAAGTTCTGGCGCTCGATCCTCCTGCTGGAGCCGGGAAGCCGCGAGGACGAGAAGCTCGAGCAGTGCGCGCTAGCTCTGCTGACTGAAGCCAATAACCATCTCGGGGGAGACGTCCAGGACTTTATGGGGGTGCCCTTGCAGATGAGGATGCTGGCGGAGGTGTTCTCGCAAGAGGCCGAAGATTATATTACATCGAAAATTGAATTGATAAACGCCTTTCAGGTGGAGAGTGTGTTTTCGTTATACGAAAAATTTATTGAAGCGAAATACAATATTTATTTTCAGGTCAAAACTGAACTGAAAGCTGTAATGACCTCTGATTTTTATAACACAAGCGTTAAGGTTATCACAAGGGCTCACCGAAAGCTGAGCCTCCAAACACTGTTCCCCGATTTAGCGGAAGTACTCTGCGAGGACTCTGAGGGGGACTTGGGAGGAGCCGAGCTGTGCCGAGTCGGGCTGGTCCAGTCGGGCGGAGACGGGAGGGCCGTCGAGTTCCTCCACCGCACGCTGGCGGAGTACTTCTGCGCAGAACTCATTGTCAGTTGGTTCGGTAAGAGTACACGTTGGCACGGTTGGGCCGCCATGATTGATTTCTTACTGTCCAATATCTTGCTGCATGACTCTAACGTAGTCATCAGAATGTTTCTGAATAATATCTTAAAAACTCAGACAACGCCTGACACTGCACGCGAGTACATCGCCTCGCATGTCGGAAGAGTTTGGAGTGAACCACCAGGACCATCCTCTGATAATAAATCACAACAATCTGCAACAACACCGCGGCTCATTACCCGAATCAAGAGGTTTTTTGGCAAAAAAAAATCTTTTAAAAATGTTATTTTTAAAAATCAGACAACGACTGACACTTTTCGGAGTGAACCACCAGGACCATCCTCTAGTAATAAACGACAAGACACAGCACTACACGTGGCGGCGTGGGAAAATAATGAAGCCATTGCAGAACTGCTGATCGGTAGCTTGGGGACAGAGCAACACCGCACCAGCTTCATCAACTTCACAGCGGCTCGAGACAAGCACGGCCATACTGCACTGCACCTGGCAGCCCGGGAGGGACACCTCCCTGTGCTGCAGTGTTTAGTGGAGAAGGGAGGGGATATTCACTCGGCTGATGTGTATGGCTTTACTGCACTGGACTGGGCAGCCATATTCGGATACCTCCCGCTAGTGCGGTGGCTAGTGGAGACGGGAGGGGGATGGAACTCGGCACAGATAGAGCGCGCGCGGGACCAGGCAGCCGGCTGGAGACGCGATGAAGTAGCGCAGTACTTAGCAAATAAGAGAAGGGACATGAACTAATATTTTCTCCGCAATTCTAAATTTAACTTAAAAGTGTGATTTTTCAAAATGTATATAAAAATGTGCGGAGGCGAATTTCGTGTGGATTGGTGTAATTAATATAGAAATGTAGATTCTGCGAAACAAGTTATCGCTCTCCTAGAAGTGCGCTCCCGCAGTGACCCTGTATTCGGCGAAACCGTGTTCAGTTTTGATGAAACGCCGCCTAAACGAATGGGGTTATAAAGCTACAATTCGCGCTATTCTGTTCTTCGTGCGGAGCTGTACAAGTTGTCGGAGTGGCTACTTTATCTCCGACCGTTTGGGAGAAAGTGATATTTCCCGTTTCAGGTTTCCTGCCTGTAGAGTGTGAGTGTAGAGTGTCCGGCGTGCAGGGTCGCGCCCCCCAAACCGCCCGCCCGCTCTGCTGATGACGTCACCTGCCCCTGTGACGTGTCCCCCGCCAGCTAGTTTGGGAGATCCCAGGAATGCGCTGCAAGTAACTATTATTATTTCCTTATTTCTAGTATATTGCTCGCTGCCTGGCGTGTCCTATGATCTCCGCTGCATTTGGGTTTCAATCTGTCCTCCGCGTATTCCTATCCGTAATACATTTTCATACAACTCAGTAACTTGTACGAAGAGATTCCCACGCGTCTGGTAGACACGGAACCTGATTGTAGTATAATTTTGGATTTTAAGAAATTTTTAATGGTTTTTTCATACAACTCGGTAACTTGTACGAAGAGATTCCGACGCGTCTGGTAGCCACGAAACCTGATTATAGTATAATTTTGGATTTTAAGAAATTTTTATTGGTTTTTTCATACAACTTAATAAGTTGTATGAAGAGACTGCGACGCATCTGGTAAACACTAAACCTGATTATAGTATAATTTTGGATTTTTGGAAATTCTTTATTACTCCTTTTCGTAGCGTCGCCCGACCGAAGCCCAACGCGTAGGTTAAGCGCCAAACCAGTTTCCACTAGTAAATGAGTAAGGGAGTATAATAAAAACTTGGTTTTTGTTGGTTCCTTTTTTTGTGTTTTATTCTTATTTGCAGTTGTTTTATTTTATCTTAATATGCTTGAAAAGCTAGTCGGTGGCTGTCTGACGGTTCTGAATGGAGCCTGCCATGCCGTGCTATAAACAATATCGTTTGTAACTTTGAATAGTTTTTAAAATGTAATTATTGCCTCGTAGTGTTCCTAGTTTCTTGCGTGTGTCTTCTATGTGATTTATCCAGGTGACATTTTTATGTATTGTGTGTCCCAGATATACGCATTTATAGACCTTTTCCAGCAGCAACTACTAAAATCATTGGCCCAGTGGGTATGACACTAGTTTCCCACACCGAGGGTTCTAGGTTCGATTCCCGGTGAGGTCACAATTAATCTATGTGACATACTCAAGCCTGGGTGTTTCGTGATGAATTTCGCTTCTGTAATTGGGCCTCTTGGCCCGTTGAACCGTAAAAAAAAATGCAAAACGCACAATATCCAAAAAAGCGATTTTGTGTTATATATATGTGTAGAAATATAGACAGGGTAATTTAAGGCTAAGAAATCTATTTGTATTATTAGTTTTACGATAAAAATAACAAATTACCTCTATTTTTCAACTTAAAAATCGCCTTTACTACTATTTACAGCAGAAAATTAAGTACATTTCTTGCAAAAGGAACTAATTACCTGTTGTGGCAAAGTGTACTTTTTCCAACAATGATATAATAAACTGTAGATACGTCACAAGCGTGAAATCTTGGCAACTCAAAGTAAGGTAATTGCCTTACTTGCATTCGTTATCGAACGGACCTTCTTTGTGATCGGGCGCGATGTTACGCCGAAAAAAAGTCACAGGGAAAAAGGAACACAGTATCGTACACCATTGTAAGAATGAGTACGTTATTTTAGTCACCGTGACTTCAATTTACCTGATTTTTACGTGATTACTTGATTATGTTGTCTCTTTCAATGCAATATTTGCTACATATGAAAGTCAGCTACTATGAGAATAACGTGTCTATGTTATAATCCGTCAATGATTTACAATAGAAATTTGAGAATGGTGATCTCTTTTTCCGCAGAACGTACCATTTGTCTATGATTGACATAACCTCAAAATAACTGACAGCTGTGTGGGCTAAAGTGTATTTTACACACAGCATCGATGGGAATTTTTTCGTTTTTTGTAACACGTAAAGTCGAGTGTTCTGATTTCAAAAATGATATTTTTATGTGGCGCAAAAATTTATTTAAAAAGTTACCACAGCTCAAAGTTTCATGACTTCGCTCATACAAATCGATACAAATCTGAAAGTTGCATGTTTTGTCTGTATGACGCCTTACCGTAGACAGCAGATTGATTGAATGGATGACTTTATCTATGGATTCACCTTGTATGAAGTAGGTACTACAAGGGAAGAAAACATTAAGCCGCATTGCACACACGGTTTTAATTGGACAAATAATTATATTAAACAAGTTTTTCACGAAATATTTAATAAATACTTTATGCAGTCAACTACAGTACCGTCTCCCCGGGAATTTGGCTCGTTACATGTTTATAAAAAGGTGTAACGAGTTGTACGTGGATCGAGCCGATGAATTTTTACGATTAGCCGCCAAATTGTATAACCCCTTTTTTTAGGTTAGGTTTGGTTGTTTAATTTTATAACAAACTTATTTTAAGGTTAGGTTAGGATAGGTTTGGTTAGGTTAGGTTAGGTTAGGTTAGGTAAGGTTAGGTTAGGTAAGGTTAGGTTTGGTTAGGTTTGGTTAGGTTAGATTAGGTTAGGTAAGGTTAGGTTTGGTTGTTTAATTTTATTAAAAACTTAATTTTAGGTTAGGTTAGGTTAGGTGAGGTTAGTTTAGGTTGTTTAATTTTATTAAAAACTTAATTTTAGGTTAGGTTAGGTTTGGTTTGGTTAGGTATGGTTAGGTTAGGTTAGGTTAGGTAAGGTTAGGTTTGGTTGTTTAATTTTATTAAAAACTTAATTTTAGGTTAGGTTAGGTTAGGTTAGGTTAGGTTTGGTTGTTTACTTTTATCACAAACTTCTTTTAAGGATAGCTTCAATATTTCAAATGAGGAGCAATGATTGATTTACATATCATTGTCAATCAATAAAAGAATAGAAATGGTTTAATTACTATCAATTATCAATAAAGTATTTATTAAATATTTCCGTGTATTGAAACCGTGTGTGTAATGCAGCATAATGTTTTATTGCTTTTAGTACTCACTTCACACAAGGTGAATCCATAGATAAAGTCATCAATTCAATCAATATTTATCTGCTGTCTACGGTAAGGCGTCATTCATGTCATAGACAAAACATGCAACTATCAGATTTGTATTGATTTGTGTGAGCGAAATTGTGAAACTTTGAACTGTGATAACTTTTTTAATAAATTTTTGCGCCGCATATAAATAACATTTTTGAAATCAGAACACTCAACTTTACGTGTTACAAAAAACAAAAATATTCCCATCGATGCTGTGTGTATTATCCAAATTTGCGTCTGTGGGTCTAAGGGTCGCCTAAAAAAGTGAACGTCTTGAAAACGTGCAGACTTTGGAAATTGCTGATTGTAAGTTGTTTTTATATAAGATAGTGAAATGTTGTATGATTTCGAGCATAACTATCTGTGAGTTATTATTATTAGTATTTATATATATTAGTTGTTTATATTTTTTTAGGCATTCAAACATGTCGGCTATAGTTAGTAATACAAACAAAACACAAATTTGATAAAAAAAAAATTCCCTGGCACGTCTAATTTTGGCGCAAGCTAGTTTAAAGCAGTTATTTTTAGGTTATAAACGATGCATTTTATTTGATTTATTTATATTTTAGTTCTATAGACTAAAATGGTTGCTGTTTGTTATCCCTAAAAGATAAATATATTTGACCAGTGACTTTTTTGTTGATCCTATAATTTAACACAATTCTTTTTAACACAATTTTTTGGAATCTCTAAAGGATTAGGCAGCGTTTCCATAAGAGCGCTTTAGCGGTAAAGTTTTTCCCGACTTGACTAACACCGTTAAGGCGCCATAGTACATGATTCACGTTTTTGCAGTCTGGAGAGTCAATTTAGTGTATAGTTTTGGAATCTTATTGCCAAAATTACAGCTAACCATGCATTCAATCAATTTTATTATGAAAGGTCCTTTTACTCTTAAAGCATTTGTTTAAAAAAAGTTATAAAAACTCTTTGTTATTATCACAAAAAAATATAATCCCGAAGCTCTGTTTAATCTTTCTAGCAATAGAGTTATCTTTGGTACACTTTTTCTCGAAATATTTCCACGTAAAGACTATATATTTTTTTAATAAACTGAATAAAAAAAAAATTCAAACAGAAAGTTTGGGGAAAAATATATTATTATTTTTGGGCAGGTTGTTAAATACAACGTTTACAAAAAGATAAAAATTCACGTTCCATCTCCAATATTGCAGCATCCAAAAAAACCATTAAAACATTGATTATTTTAATTATATTTTACATGCATACTAAGAAAATTTCACTGTCATTAACTTGTTGAGGGCCTAAAAAATTCCAAAGCAACATATAGGCAAGGGTCGGAAATTTTCTGAATTTTTTGTGATTTTTCTTTTTACGAAAAAACCATGAAAACATGCGTGTATTAAAAAAAAAACACACACATTCATAATATTTTATCATAAGTGTCGAAATGCAATGATTTTTTTTATCATTTAAGTAAAAAAAATAATCTTTTTTTGAATTTCGATAATGTTGCCAGCGCAACATTTTCTGAAAAATAATAATTATTTTTTATTTGTTTATTAGAGACAACACTACTATTAATAATAATAATCTTCTTCTATGTGGTATATTTTGTTGCACGGCACGGCACACGACGGGACATCGCACTCATAACACATAAATATGATACACTTTCACACACACACATATTTCAAATAAACGCAACAAAATTGCGTGTATTTTTGTTAATAAATCACTATTAGTATTCAATTGAATCATAAACCAACAAAAACTGACAAATATCGCAAAACATATCGTATATATTTGTATATACGTGTACAAATAAATCGAAAATCGAAAAAAATAAATCGTATTTCCCGCGCACATTGCGCGTGACCTTGACGATGGAATATTTGAATTTCGATTGCACAACACGCGATCGGGGCGCCATCTATAACAATTCTATACGATTTTGACGGCAGAAAAACTTCTGTTTTGATTGTTGATTTAAAATATAATCCGTGATGTTTTTGAGTTGAAAATGGAACGACAGGTCACAACAGGATTTCTCTATTGGGAAAAAATTACGTTTTTCAAATTCGATACGCGGCCGTCGATAAATAATTTATTTTGTGCCTGTCGCATATATGCGACGCGGCCCCTGGGGACAGTCGCGCTCCGTCGCATATATGAGACGCGGCCCCAGTCTCATTAATATAAAAATATTCAAAATATTATACATCATACACAAAAATTTGAATTAATTAAATCGTATTGTCTGTTAAAAGATCATTTTTCTTTCAAATCAGTCGTTGGTTGGACACCAACTACGCCAGTCTTCAGGTTTATAGAATATTAATAAAGGGAAGATATCCGTATATAGAATGCATTTTAGAAATCCCATATCGCGCGAACAACGGTAAATGCATAAAATAACGTTTAAATGAATTAGGAATACATGAATTTGAATGTCGTCATTTTTATTTTTTACAACTGTCAAATTTTGTTTGTTTTTGCCGGCTGATTCTAATGTTTTTTTCCATTATTCTTATCTGTTTTCTTGAAACAATATGATATATAGACTTTGTTCTGTATATACACTAAATTTTCCTTTCCTTTCTATTACCTACAAGCAATATTTTTAATGAAATAAGATACTCCGTCTATTTATTTACTCGACGGTAATGGTCATTTTTTCACGGAATAGTGATGTGAAATCTTTTGAATCGGCATTTTTTTGTGTTTTTATTTTAACTGAAAAATTTTCAGAAAAACGATATAATATAATATTGTTTTGAGTTTGTTTGTTTTGAAAAATATTTTCAATTAAGAGGTCCTAGTACACGATTTTCGTATTTGCTGTCGGGCGACTAAATTTAACGTATAAACTTATTAAATCATTTTGCAAAACCCGATTATTAATTTATCCTCCGGCTGTTAAGGAACCGTTTATATGCTCCATTTTTGTCGTTCGTCGTTATATATTTTTATTTATTGTGTCGATATTGACAGGGAAAAAATTATAGATAGCTTTTAATATTTTTTATATTTTTAATATTTAATAATTTTTTCGCTAATTTTAAGGAATGAATATACTGCCAATACCTGGGCATTTTATTTACATAATGGAACAATTTAAATATTTAAGAAAATAACAAAATTAAGTACATTTAATCATATTAAAAATTACTTCTATTATAAATTTCGCCATTTTTCGCCGTTATCACCAAATTGCCTGACCGATGGTGGTCTGTGTGACTTATAAAGTAGCCAGTGCATCTTTCAATGCACAATTTTATATTTAAATGGATATCTACTTATTTTTGAAAAAAAAGAACGTATGGAAATAATAGAAAGACAAATTGTTTATTTTCAACACAATTTTGAGAAACTAAAATTGGTTCTCTGTAACCAATATAGATTTATCTAACAAAGAAGTTATTAATTACTTAAAATCTATGTTTAAAATGAAATGCAATGTCACTTTATCTGTGGTCGTTCTCTATTGTTGTGACAAACTAAACTGCGATGGCTCGCCGTTTACGGAACGAAAAATATTCTCGAATATTTTAGTTTTTTTTATTTAAGTGCGTCCCACCGATTATTAATTTATCCTCCGGCTGTTAAGGAACCGTTTATATGCTACATTTTTGTCGTCCGTCGTTATATATTTTTATTTATTGTGGTCAATTGTCGATATTTTTATGAATCGTTTTTCCCCATTCATATAATGCGATCTTACGAATCGTTTTTTTTTAAATACCCTGTTTTAATGAATCGATTTGTTTTTGTTTAAATGTTCCGTTAATCGTTTTTTATTATACTTTCTAAATAATCGTGAGCCGTGCACTGATTGCGTGTCACACTCTAATTATATAAAGTTGTCATTCCAGCAAGTTACGGATAGACAACCAAATTATTATATTTAGATATTTGAGGTTACATTTCTGTAAGTATGAGTTTTCATTCTTTTCATAAAATTCAATAAAGTAATAGACAATGATCAGTGTAGATTTATACAACTCAATACTTTGAGTATCATTAATATATAATTTGTCTTTATTTTAGTTTTCAAATATTACTTCTACCGCATACATGCATGAATGTTTTTTATAATCGTTTATTATGGTCAGTTGTTGATCTTTTCTAATAATCGTTTTTCTCCAGTTTTCATAATCAGATTTTATGATTTCTTTTGTGTCAATTCGTTTGTTATGATTTCTTTTGTGTCAATTCGTTTGTTATGATGTGTTTATATGTTCTTTATTATGTCTTTTTTTAAATATACTGTTCTTATGAATTGTTCTATTCCGTTTATATGTTCCGTTGTTATGTTTCATAGTATCCGAATAGTTGTCCTTCCGTTTTATGTTCCGTATGTTAGTTATAACAACTTTATATCTTTTGTTATAATGTTTATTAATCATAAGGTTTTACGTTTAAATGTTCCGTTTTTGATTGTTATTTATGTAACTTACGTAAAATATTAAAAATAAATTCGCTTCAATACAAGCAAAAAAAATGTTTAATTATTTTGCACTATCACCCTTCAGAAATTTGAAAAATATGTAATACTTTTTATAAAGTTAATCTGTGCTATTCTGAAAATAGCAGTATTGTGATGTCAGATCTTTATCCCAATCTTGACAGGTATGTATAACATTATATTGACACTAATTTCGATGTTTTAAGTTTGGCATGATTGAAACAAATAATGAATTCAATCAATCAGAAAGCCCTAAAACATAAACAAATGTTAATGTATTCACAATTATGAAAAATGATCTTTCTAATTGATTGAATTCATTAATTTTAAACCTGTCAAACATAAAACAAAAATAACTGTCAAGATACTGGAATAGCAATGTTGCTTAGTTCAGAATACGGATGATCATCATTTTATTTGACTTTTATTAATGCGAATTAATATTAAATATTCGATATAAGTTACTTTCATGAAAGTCTTACGTTTTGAAAAGATAATTCAGAATTTTTTTATTTCTATATCTCTTTATACTTAACCATATATTTACGGGTGCACGACTATATAGTAATTAATAACAACTCTTGCATGACCGCGCAACATTAGTTGAGCGCTGTGCTTGTCACATTCTAAATACCTAAAGTCGTCTTTCCAGTAAGTTACGGACAGACAATGAAATTATTATTATTTTGTCTTTATTCTACTTTTTAAGTATAACTTCTAACTCGCATACGTAAGTACACGCATAATTTTTTAAAGTGGTTTTTATTTGAATTATTTAACATTGATATTAAACAAAATGTTATAAAAAAATAAAAAATATCGTTTAAATTTACACACGTCACACAATTTTTCACCGCTAAAGAAAAAATAATAACATAATGTTACATGTAATGGAGATCTTAAAAAAATGTTTTTCTTAAAAATCAGAAAAATAGCATAAAAAAGCAAATTTTCAGTGAAATTATGCCCGATTTCAGAAAGAAACAATAACAATTGTATTACGGCCGGCTTTGTCACGTCTCTAAATGTCGTCAAACTAGCAAAACTAACGTTCATGCAGAAATGGTTACGTATGTAGCAGCACTACGCAGTTAAAAGGTCAGGCGTTAAAGTTTGTACATTTCTATTTCGTTTTATAGTATTGTATATTTTTCGATATCGTCTTTCGGGCTTAAATAATACATGTTCGAGCGACACTAG
>JADDOH010023611.1:0-15788 GCA_016648135.1 Agrypnia vestita | reverse complement strand
CGGGTTTGATTTTATTTTATAAAGGGTCATTAATCTGGCATATCGGAACTTCGGAAATCACTATGTTCTATAAAGTTAATTATTTTTGTCGTCTTACTAGGTTCACAGTAATATTCGCAGAATTTCAGGAAACGGTAGAGTTCAAATTTAGTTAAATTTTCGTTTTACTAAGTATAGTATTGGCGGATCTCTGGAAACGAGCTGTGCGTTATAAAGATACCTATTTTATGCTAATCACGCGGGAAGCTGTTAAAAGATAAAGGAGTTGTTACTAACAGATTCGATTTTAAATAAGTCTTATAAAATACCTATCTTTGCTAAATACGCGAGGTCTCATTTTAATTTTTACATTTTTAAGGCATATAATATTTCGTTATATGAAATGTTTCGATTAGACCGGGTTTATTTTAGTTATCGAAAGAATATTTAGTTTATTTTAATATTTTTTTTTTGTTTATGTTTTATAGTAAGAGTCCGTTAAAATTATAGCGAATAAATTCTGGGATTAAAAATAGGTCTAGTGAAAAATATATAGCTGATCTCGCGGGGTATCAGGTTCAGCCATAATAATCTAGATTTTCATTTCGTTTAAAAGTATATAGAGTAATTCCGTGAGAATCGGGGCTTATTTACAATTTTACAGATGTATGAAATTTCATTATTCTAAAAAATTATATAAAATAATCTCGGGGGGGTCGGGGTTTATTTACGGTTTTACAGAAGTACAAGTTTCACTATTTTATAAAGTATATAAAATTGCTTCCGTTCGGCCCTGGTTATCTTATATTATATAGGAAAACATAGGTCCCGCGCTATTAAAACATATAAAAACGTTTCATGTGGCCGGGATTATTACGCGCGTTGGGGAAAGCCTATAGGGTAAAAATATGTTTGATTTGATTCGGGTATTTTATATTTTATGAAAGATGTTTGCCTCGCGGACTTAAACTATGAAAAAATGTTTCAATTAGTTCTGGTTATACTTTAGGAGTGATGTAAACTTCGCGGTTGTATAATTTGGGATACTTTGTATTATACGAAAACGTAAATCTCGCGTATAAAAACGCGTATAAAAAAAAAACGTATATCATGTGTGCAAACATATAAAAACTTCTAGTACATTGTTTCGATAGACCGGGGTTGTATTATACTTATGAAGATGTTATAGGGCCTCGTTATATTGAAAATATATAGGAACCGCCTGGGGCCGGGTCTTCTTATTTATAAACTATATAAGATTTCGTTACATTTAGTTATATAAAATGCTATCGTTCGGGAATTCGCGTTTCATTCTGAGCATATATAAATACAGGGTCCCGGTTTTGAGCAATGTTAGTGTTTCGTTTAGAATTCGCGCCTTCATTTAATGAATATGAAACATGTAGATTTCAATCAGAACTATTTTAAAGTGATTCGTTTAGAAATTCGCGTCTTGTATTATAAATGTGAAAATTATAGTATTCGTTTTGAGCTAAAAACGTGTGAACATGGAAACACTGCAGCTTTGACCGCTATTTTGTTTACTATGCCTAGGACATTCTTGCGGTGTATTGGGCTTGATGGTAAAATTTAAACTCTTACTCTGTTTAAAGTATACGTGGTGTCTCCGCCTAGATTGGCTTCACGATATACCTTGTGAAATTTGTAAGTTCCGTTGTCCTAAAATTATATAAAATTGCCTTCGTTTGGATCGGGTTATATCATATTCCTCGTGGAACGCGTAAACCTCGTTGTCCTGAAACTAAATAGGGATGTTTCATCTAGACCGGGTTCATTTTACATTTTAGGAAGAATATAAGTCCCGCGTCTTTCACTACATAAAATGGATTTGGTAAGATCGGGGTTGTTTATACTTGTAGAAATTGCAGAGTCCCGTTACTCCTGAACTATATTAAAATGATAAATTATATTAAAATGATTTAAACTATATTGAAATTTGCCGGAGAGTGGATATCAAATGTTCGAGATGATAATAAAATTATTTTTTTTTTTTTTTTATTTATTTGTTTACGCCCATTAGGCTTTTACATAAAGAGTATAAAATAAATTTCAAAAGCACATACATTAAAAGTTTCAGGAATAGCACCAAATCATGAGTATAAAAATTAAAAATGTAGAGTAGGTAACGAGCAGCAATGCGTATAGGCTTTTACATGAAAAAATATATCATAAAATTAAAAGAACATACATTAAACAATATAAATTACAAGTAGCAAATTATTAAAAGTACCGGAATAGCACCAAAACATGAGTACAGAAATTAAAAATATAAAGTACAAAGCGGCAATGTGTACGAAAAATATATATTACCCACCATTACATATTAACAGCTGAAGTCAGTAACGAAGCAGTATTGCCTCTTTAAGTGTAAACTTTACTTTCTCCAGACTGTCGACGAAGATGTCAATCATGCAACCATATTCATTACATCATATTAAGAATAATATAATTTTGTTATCAATGCACAAACTTGGCAATGAACTACCTACATATGTCGACATTTTAAATCTATCTCTCTCAAAATTTAAAAAACACTATATGATCATTTCTTTTCAAAATATTAAATTTTTATATAATGTCTTAAATCTTTTTATATGTATAGCTGGCTATTCAAATTTAATATTGCTATATTATCGGTGAGTAAAAATTTCTGAGATCACTACTTTACACTTTTTTGCATATATACTTTTTTTACATATATGTCTAACCTCATTATGTTTAAACTATGTATATATACTTTTTTACATTTATACCCTTTATTTTTCTTTTACATTTAATCGTTTGTTGTATTTTAATTATGTATAAACCTGCTACTTTACACTTTTTGCATATATACTTTTTACATATATTTCTAACCACATTATGTTTAAACTATGTATATATATACCTTTTACATTTATACCCTTTATTTTTCTTTTACATTTAATCGTTTGTTGTATTTTAATTATGTATAAACCTGCTACTTTACACCTTTTTGCATATATACTTTTTTTACATACATGTCTAACCTCATTATTTTTAAACTATGTATATATACCTTTTTACATTTATACCCTTTATTTTTCTTTTACATTTAATCGTTTGTTGTATTTTAATTATGTATAAACCTGTTGTAAAAGGCTATTAAGCCGTGTAATTAATTAATAATAATAATAATAATAATAATAATAATAATAATAATAATAATAATAATAATAATAATAATAATAATAATAATAATAATAATAATAATAAGAATAAAACTAAATCGGCGGACCCTAAAAGTAATATGTATTGACCTTATAAAGATGTAGACTAGTGGGGTTTTATTATAGAAGCAATCAATTCTTTAACAACAACAAGTGGACAAGTGGTTGCTTCATGGGTTTGTTAAAACTTATAAATGGATGGAATCCTAGATTCAAAGCTTAATCCCGGTATTTCGGATAAATATAAGAATATGTAACATCGGAAAATAACGGGTAACGGGTTTTATGAAAAATATCGGTGCGTATAATCATTAGAGTATGATCATTAGAATTGGAGTCTAGTCTCGATGACCCGGGAAGTACGGATACGTAAGACGGAAATAAGGACTATGTTGCAGTATTATTAAGATATATAAATACTTACAATTGTCGAGCTAGAGTCTAATTCCGGTATCTCGAGGAATATAAATTCAAGGAAAAGAAAATAATGTCTAGTTTCGGTTTGATTAAGGTATATACACCGTATAGTTGCCGAGGCTGGATACTAAGCCCCAGCTACGGAAACTTATAAGCGCGTAATGGCAGGATCAAAGGTTAGGTCGCGAACTATAGTTAATTAGGGGCCTGTGAATCGCGTGCGCGTGCAAGGCAAGTGTCCGCAATCCTTAGGTATAAAGTGAGGTACATAAAGTGAAACTACGATGCACTGGAATGGATATAATCGGCGGCAGATGGGTAAGTCATGTCATCCTCTTTCCGTTTTGAGATTATAACGATATATAAAGGTGGCGCACGATTAAGAAGAATGGTCTCGGGTTCGACACCCCAGACAGAGACGGAAGAAGCGCCGACAGTGAAAGCTAACCCTTGTACCGTAAACTTTACATATGTTTTCCCCACAGGTGTTCTTTGCATGTTGGATCCGTACTGACCATAATAGGGGCGAATTAATTCGCCAAATAACCCTTCTCTGCATGTGTGTGAACTTCCAGGGATCGCGCGGCCCGTGTGCTCGACGCCGAACTTAATTATTCATTTCTAGTTATTTATTTAATTGATGATTCATTAATACATTAGGTATTTATTTGTCTATTCACATGCCGCGTCCCAGTTATATATAGTCAGGCGGCGTTTCGATAGCATCATCATCGGCCCGTGTGCTCGACGCCGAACTTAATTACTCATTTCTATTTATTTATTTAATTGATGATTCATTAATTAATTAGGTATTCATTTGTCTATTCATATGCCGCGTCCCAGTTATATATAGTCAGGCGGCGTTTCGATAGCATCTTCATCATCATCATCTTCATTAGCGGTGTTCCAGTCATATATAGTCAGGAGACGTTCCGATAGTATCATCACCATCATTAGCAGTGTCCCAGTTGTATATCGTCAGGAGACGTTTCAATAGTATCATCATCATCATCTTCATTAGCGGTGTTCCAGTCACATATAGTCAGGAGGCGTTCTGATAGTATCATCATCATCATTAGCGGTGTTTCAGATATATATTGTCAGGAGACGTTTCAATAGTATCATCATCATCATCTTCATTAGCGGTGTTCCAGTCAAATATAGTCAGGAGGCGTTCCGATAGTATCATCACCATCATTAGCAGTGTCCCAGTTGTATATCGCCAGGAGACGTTTCAATAGTATCATCATCATCATCTTCATTAGCGGTGTTCCAGTCACATATAGTCAGGAGGCGTTCTGATAGTATCATCACCATCATTAGCGGTGTTTCAGATATATATCGTCGGGAGGCGTTGCGATAGTATCATCATCATCATCGTCATTACTAGCGGAGGTTCAGCTGTATATCGTCAGGAGACGTTTCAATAGTATCATCATCATCATCTTCATTAGCGGTGTTCCAGTCACATATAGTCAGGAGGCGTTCTGATAGTATCATCACCATCATTAGCGGTGTTTCAGATATAAATCGTCGGGAGGCGTTGCGATAGTATCATCATCATCATCGTCATCACTAGCGGTGGTTCAGCTTCATATCGTCAGGAGGTGTTTCGATAGTATCATCAACATCATCATCATCAGCAGTGTCCCAGTTATATATTGTCAGGAGACGTTTCAATAGCATCATCATCATCGCCATCATTAGCAGCGTCCCAGTTGTATGTAGTCAGGAGGCGTTTCGATAGTATCATCATCAACATCATCATTAGCAGTGTCCCAGTTACATATAGTCAGGAGGCGTTTCGATAGTATCATCATCAACATCACCATTAGCGGTGTCCCAGTTATATATCGCCAGGAGACGTTTCGGTAGTATCATCAACATCATCATCATAGCAGTGTCCCAGTCGTATATCGTCAGGAGGTGTTTCAATAGTATCATCATCATCATCATCATTAGCAGTGTCCCAGTTATATATAGTCAGGGGGCGTTTCGATAGCATCATCATCATCATCATCATCATTAGCGGTGTTTCAGCTGTATATCGTCAGGAGTCGTTACGATAGTATCATCATCATCATTAGCGGTGTTTCGGCTATATATAGTCAGGAGACGTTACGATAGTATCATCATCATCATCATCATCACTAGCGGTGGTTCAGCTATATATCGTCAGGAGGCGTTTCGATAGTATCATCAACATCATCATCATTAGCAGTGTCCCAGTTATATATCGTCAGGAGACGTTCCAATAGTATCATCATCATCATCATCATTAGCGGTGTCCCAGTCATATATAGTCAGGAGGCGTTCCGATAGTATCATCATCATCATTAGCGGTGTCTCCGATATATATATCGTCAGGAAACGTTACGATAGTATCATCATCATCATCATCATCACTAGCGGCGGTTCAGCTAAATATCATCAGGTGACGTTTCGATAGTGACAACATCATCTTCATCAGTGATGGCAGGGTTCCAGTTACACATCAGTCGGAGATAATTAGGCAGATCCCATCATCATCGATGGCAGGATTCTAGCTGTACACCATTTGGAGAAAATACACCGACATCCCTGGCCAGGGGCTAGGCATATCCCTACTGTCCAGATCCACCTTTCCATCTACTAATACGAGGGGTCATGGCCTCGTGAAACCACATGGCAACCAACCATTACAAGTATTTATTTATGTATTGTATATGTAAGTATATGTATGTATATTATATTTTATTAGTATGTATCTATTCGTACGTAGTGTATGAGGGGGCTCTTCACGGGTGGCACAACACCCGTGCGGATGTCTTCCCTCGTCTGGAATGGATTGAACGTATTGATGCATACCAGATTATAATAAGTACTACCTGGGAGGGTGGTTGCAGTCACTGTAGTGTCGCGAATGGCCAATGGGCTGTAGTTGCTCACAGGCGAGGGTTGGGGAGCCTAGGAAACTCCCCCTCCCCACTCGCATATTTTTGACTTGACAGGTGGCCCGGGACCATCTTTACAGTAGCTTCAGTATATATACCGTAGTTTAACTTAGTTTAACCTGGAGGAGTTGGAATTCGGGGGGCAAACTGGCTCTGAGCCCGGACGCCAGACACTGACGCGAGGGATGGTGCGGTACTTTGCACAGAAGAGGCCCAACATGAAAAGGCGCATCCAGGCTCAGGTCAACGTATCCGGAACTCGTGTCGGGAGAAGGAAGATGGGATCAGTCACCGATGAGCCTTTGGGTACGGAGGGGCCGAATTTAAAGCAACCACATTTTCCGCGTACACATACATTTACACATACCTTCTACAAACCCCTTATCCATTAGAACCCAACGTACCACTAGAATGAGACATAGGGCCAGATACAGGTGACGGAACTTAGGCCGGCTAGTAAATAAACGTAACAATGTAATTGATATAAAGATAATGCAGAGTAAATATAAAAGATCGTAGGGAATAAGCACAGCGAGATAACGGCGGAAGATAAAATTATTAATCAGCGAGGGCGTCGAAGACGGAATCATCCATAGGAGCGGCTACGAAGGACTCGAGGGCTTTCAGGGGATCTATGTACTCTATATGTGCATGCGCATGTGATAACGGCACGTCACTAACCTTTCCAGTGGATGGCGGTCGATCCCATACAGGTAGGACAATGGGGGATCGAGCGGAGAGGGCATGGAAGCAGAGGATCGCGCACTCTGGAAGCGCAGCTACACCAGATGCAGTGGTTTCAGTCCGTAGGAATGATAGGTAAATAATATAGGGCCACGGAACATAGTATGTTTAGCAATTGCACCGTAGGGCTTAATTGACGTGCTAGGTAGTTTTGTTTGCGTTTTCCATGAACATTCACGAACTTCATACCCCAGTATTTAATTTAAGTTTAGCTTGCGATAGGGTTACCACAAAACCAATTCATCCCCTATAGTTCGAAACAAAAAATTACACAACGTGAACTGGGGAGGTCTTGAATAAAGCGAGGGTGTTTGGAAATACTACGTTAAAAACCGTAGAGCCTTCATCCGACGTAGATAGATAGCTTGTTTGCCTCTAACAAGGCGTAAACTCAGTTAGGAGTAGGATCGAGCTGAAAGGCGAAGAAGAGGAGCCATCACAACCTCTCTTGTCGATGGTCGATGCTTCTGATCTTATTGCAGAGTCCATCATCAGGGCTGATACACTAACAAAGAAAATTCCACGATAATGCAATGATACCTGCTGTAGTATGTATTAGGAAGAATGAAATTGATTGAGATTGAAACATTACTCACTTTAGATTGTGCTTAGTTCACTATAGATTGTGCTTCAGAGTTTCAGATATCGTTATGATCTTGGCTATTATTTGGGGGTATTTTAAAATTAAAATATTGATAAAGCATCTCTAAGAAACCATTGTTAACTATCAAATCATGATTTTACTAAAAGTGAATATTTCAACAGAAAATCATGAAACCCCACAATACAACACACCATCCTATTTAATTATGTATAGATGATAGAATCAGTAATGATTTCATTAAAGTTCACTATTTTAATAATGAAATACTAATAATACTTAGTTAAAATACAAAGTTTTATTGACATTGAAAGTAATTTTGCGAACACTTAATCAGTAATATTCTATTGAGGTATACATTTATAATGTACACAATGATCTTATCGACATTTGAACATGACTACTACCAGTCATTAACACGGCAGTTAACTATCAATAAGTGTTTTGCTGAGTGAAAATAGTATTCATGTTAGAAAGATAGTGACTGTTGTCCTGTGATTAGCCAATTTTGCAAACACAAGTTCAAAGTCAATACTCTTGTAATAAAGTTCAAACTGTTATAATAATATAAATCATTGTTTTTGAATACATTAAATAACTAAAGGTAAAATTGTGACTTGGACTGCATCAGTGTTGCCTGTGTGCAGTTTTAGTAAATTTCTGTTTTTCTTTAGGTACTAGATATTTGTTGGATTAAAACATTAAAATAAAGGTCATACATGACATGCATATTTAGTGGTAAGTAGTGTGTATTTATTTATTTTATTTTGTTTCTTTCAAACTGTTCTATTTAGGACAATAATATATCAAAATAAATGTTTATACATGCCAGATAATTTTTATTTTATTTTAGTAACTAACATTTATTTGAGGCTCTCAGGATATGCATCCACAGTGTGAGTTCCAAGAGCAGTGGTAAAGGTCAGAACAGTCACTGCGGGCTGTTTATTTGAATGTTTTCTATTGCATTTTAAACATTTTACTCTTAAATAAAATCTCTCTTTATATTATCTTTATATACTGTAATACATAATATATGTACATTCTTTACTTTGAACCGAACTTTGATGGTGATAAACATTAATATTTTTATTGCATTAAAGTTCAAGCATTTTCATTTTCATATTTGTAATCTGTGTCAAATATAATTATCCTACACTATAAATAAAACAATCTAGCATCAGTAACCCATTCAAGAATAGTCGCTTTGACATTCACCCAGTTGATTGACTTAAATTGCATAACTCTCTTATCTTTATTGTGTGGTCACTTGCTGGTGTTGTCTCTTGTCATTCTTGTAAGTACAATCATCAAATTGATGTTACTTATCTGTCAGGAAACATCAAAAAATAATCAAACAAACAGTGGATTCCTTTAAACATGGAGAACTTTGTGAGTGTTTCTGAATTTGAAACAGCCGCATTGGCAAAGTTGCCAAAATATGCCGGAGATTACTACAAAAGCGGCGCAACTTCAGAACAATCGCTATCAGAAAACAAGGCTGCATTTGCCAGGTAGGTAATGTGTTCTTTATTTTATTTTATAAACTCATACATATTGTTCTGTAGTCAGTCGCAATTAGAGATTGTAAAATGGAGTAATTTTTCAACTTGTAAAATGGAGCAAAATCAACAATTCCATTTGCTTATATTTACATATTTTTTAACCCACACAAGTGTTTCGACAGTCCTTATATATGCTGTCGAATCTGCTCAAATTCAATTTTCATCTTATATCTATCTTAAACTCCTTTTGTTATTTTACAATATATTTTCAGATAATGTTAAAATTAGTTTAATTTTGCTTTTTTTTAATGAATTTTTTTTACATTGTCTGAAAATATTGGGTAAATTGAATATTTTAATATAGTAAAATGTATTTTTTTTCAGATTTGACAGATTAGGTACCTACATAGAAACTGTCAGCTTAGTTAGGATTTAGAAAATTTATTGTAGGTAGTTAATAATTTTTACATATGTTAAAATATATATTTTCTTTATCAATTTTTTTTTGTATTTTCAGCTATTTAATTAAAAATTTTAATCATATAAATTCAATTTAGGTTTTCTGTCATTATGTAATATAAAAATATATGTAAAAATACATAAAATTTGTACAAGCCTTAGGGCAGTAGGTATCTAGCAGATTTTACGAGATTCAATACATTATCCCAAAGCCTGTTTTAAGAGTGATATATTTTTCTTTAGTAGAATCAATATTAAGATATGGTATAAGATCTTGGGGCCTCTCCAGTAATTCAAATATAAAGCCTATACAAAATTTACAAACTGCCATCGTAAAAAGAATCGTAAATCCACAGGTTTCTGAACAGACAAAATATTAAACTAGTGTAATCATCCGTCAATATTTTGCCAGTTTATGGGTTAGTTCTATTTCTGCTGATAAAAGAAAATCACAAAAATGAAATTTACAAAAATATAGTTTCTCATGGCAGAAACACAAGATGTGCTACAAATCAGATTTTAACTATTCCAAAAATAACAAATAAATATGCAATGAGGACACTTGAGTATCTATTTCCCAGGTTCTTGAACAAAATACAAAGTACCTTTCCCACAGGCCTAAAAACTAACTAACTAACTAACCATCACGCCGTTTCTCTGCAGGGGTAGGCAGAGAGGATTGAACGCCACACTCTTCTATCCTGGCACACCACTTTTGCTTCGGCCACATTCATACATCTTCTCATACACGTTCTACGGTTGTTGCGGCTTTTAACAGGGCCATTCTCAAATACTTGTAGTACCTGATCGTGCCAGGTCTTTCGCGGACGCCCTCTATTCCTGTTGCCTTCAACATTCGCCTCATATATTTTCTTAACCATCCTTTCCTCGTTCATACGTTCCACATGACCAAACCATCTCAGCACTCCTTTCTTTATTCTATCTACCACACTACAGCTAGCATTGCATTCACTTCTAATTTGTTCATTCCTCACTCTATCGACCAAAGATTTTCCACACAAGCGTCTTAGTGACCGCATTTCCACCGCATTCAGTCTACTTTCATTCCTCTTTTGCCAATTCCAGGCTTCACTTCCATACATAAGAGTTGGCACTAGAACGCCATTATGTACCGCTAGTCTTGCTTCTTTTGACAGATTCTTATTGGCCATAATTGCATTTAGAGCACCATTAACTTTAACCACAGGCCTAAAGAGTCCAAAATCAGTGGCATGTATGAGCTGTAAATGATGTGAATGTATTATTATGGTAATGTCAATGAATAATTGAGCCCTTGCCCGGAATAACGTTGTATCCAACACAAATGTCAATTTTGAGTTATTGATGCAGTTATGTTGGGTATGTTATTATGCATCGTTTAAGGTAGATAATATGTCAAGAAAAAAATATTTAGGCTTCTGGCTGCATTTTAAAGTTATTGGTTTGTGGAAGAACGTTGTACATTGTTTCTCAAAATGGCGTCGCCGCGCACCAATATCGTGGAGCGTGGTTTAATTCACATGAATAAAGAGAGAAAACGAACATCTAATGTTTTAAACTGGAAAGATATCAAAGCCAATAAGTTGAAGGATGCAGGAAAGGAGTGTTTATCCAGAAAAAATATTATGAAACCTGCAATTGACCCGCTGGAACATGTTTGTGGAATAACGTTGTATACGATTTGGCAGTTCTGATTGATATTCTAATTTTATATGTGACAATATTATTTTGTCGAACGATAACCGATTTTACTCAATTGATTTATCCATAATTGATATTTGAAATGCTTTTTGATAATAATGCTGGCATTATAGTGCTCTTTATATCGTAACTTAAAATAATACCAATACAAAAAGTTTATTTAATTCCTCGTTCTTTTTCGTAGGGTCGAATTTGAGCCAAAAATGTTTAAATCCGGGATGTTTTCTCCATTTTAATATCAATATAAATATTCAATCAGAATTCAGGTTACTGAATTACAATAAAAAAAGTAATTATGAGAAATTGAATGTCCGACGCATATTCAGCAAACAGACAGAGATAGGTAATAGTATGTACGAGAGACTTATCGTTCCGTAAAAGCTCTTTACCTACTAATGATCCCATCACAATCAGAGCTAGAACATTCCACAAAGAATTAGAATCATGGACCTCCAATAGCCTTCTACCAACTCTTTGAAGATTAGCTACCGTATGGAAAAAAATCATGCAGTTAGAGAGCCTGGAACTTGAGCTTTAATGAATTCCAATCCACTGCCAATAAGGCTGCCAAGCTCAAGGACCTCGATGACATTTGTGAATTCGTGTTAGATGAGTATGCTGCTTTTAAAAAGCATTATTAAGTAAAGCAAAATAAATAAATAACGTTTTGCGGAATAACGTTGTTTGTGAAAATTTCATATACAACGTTTTTCCACTGATTCAGCATGTTTTTTTACAATAGATTCAAATTTAATTGCCTTTTTTCCCTATTTTATATTGAGATAAGTTAAGAATTATGTGTTTGTTATATTTAAGATATAAAATGTAATAAATTGTAACTGGTTTCATTTTTTCAATTTTTCTCAGAATGAGAGTATTGTTGGATACAACGTTATTCCGGGCAAGGGCTCAATTAGTGATTTTGTTTATTTGTTTATTTGTGGGTAGCAGCTTGTGGGCTGATATACCCCAGGTTTTCTACAATATCATTTAAATAGCAATTGAACAGTACTAGAAAAAAAAATTCAATACAATGACATACATATTTAAAAAAAAAAACAGAGAGAAAAGAGGAAAAAATGAAGATTACTGTGACAGAAGAAAAAGAATACATATATAAATATAATCATTGATCTGTTTCTAAAAATTTGTCTAGTCTTTTTTTGAAGGTATCCACTGTGGTTGCTTCAATGACGTTTCTTGGAAGCTTATTCCAGCTATCAACCACACGGTTTAATAAGAAGTTCTTCCATGGAATTGTCAAAAACGCAGTACAATTCAGTTTCAGTTAGTGACCTCTGAGATTATTGGTGTTAGATGGTATATGTTCATCAATTTTGGGCAGTTATACTTGTCAGTTAGAATCCTGTATGTCTCAATCAGATCACCTCGCTCACGTCTCTGTTTCAATGTTGGCAATTTTAGTATCCTTAATCTTTCTTCATAGGATTTCTTCTTGAGGCATTTAATAAGTTTGGTAGCTCTTCTTTGTACATTCTCAAGGAGGTCTTTATCCTTGATGAAATATGGGTTCCATATCTGGAATCCATACTCCAATACCGGTTTAATGTATGAATTGTACAATTGGATGAACATGGCTGTATTTATCTCACGGAAAGCCTTTTTGATTACAACATTGAATTAGCTTTCTTTGTAATTGTAGTTATACGCTCACTCCATTTGAGGTCATGTGATACTATTATACCAAGATCTTTTTGTTTCTTTACCAATTTTAGTTGTGTTTGTCCCAATTTATAAGACTGTTGAGGATTGTTTTTACCAACATGCATAACCGTGCACTTGTCTGTGTTAAGGTTGATTACATAAAATGATTAGATAAAATTGTTTTTTTCTTAATTTGCTTAACATTTTTAACAATTTCTTTTTTGCTTTTGTACTCAAAATTGTTTTTGTTTTTTATCTCTTCTGTTTATAAAATGAAAAATATTTAGTAATAGTGTAACATTAAATTGTGAAAATGAACCTGCAGCAAACGTCTTTTTAGACGTTTTGTGGGACCAGAAATATTACAAAAATGTAAAGAAAATAAATAGATAAATAAAAAAAAGAGAGTTCAAATTTATTTTGAATTAAAAATTATTGAAGTTATAATATGAATTGACAATATGGGTTGTAAAATATTAAAATAATTATAGCTAGATATTCATTTCAATAATTTTCTAATTCATTTGGTCCTTCTATATTGCCTTGCATTAATTTAGGTCAGAAGTTTACAATCTTGTTTTACACTTACAGGGCATTTATTTCTAATTTTTGTTTAGAATTATTTCTCGAGTAATAATTATATTTCTTAAACTAAAATGGTGATACGGTCTCTTCTATTATTATTTTTTAGGTTACGAATTCGTCCTAGATGTTTAAGGGATGTATCCATGCTGGATATTTCTACCACCGTGCTTGGACACAAAGTTCAAGTTCCTTTTGGTATCTCTCCAACGGCTATGCAGAAAATGGCTCACCCTGATGGGGAAGCAGCCAATGCAAGAGGTTACTAATTTATATTATGATTCATGAATATTTCGTTTCTAATATTCTTTTTATAAATTATATCATAATCCGAAATAACCTAAAACATATTCTTTTGTGATATTTTAATTTCTACAGTAGAACCTTGTTAACTCACGGCCCAGGAAAATACATTTTGAACACATGCGGAATTCTGTTAATCGGTATTTCGACATAATTTGTACAGATAAAGGCACCGCGAAATACATACAGTGCGCTTGATCAATAAGCCGAACACATTGTCAGTTTATTATAATTTGTTAAAGATGGTTTGTAGTACCAAGAGTGATGATGATGATGAAAGATCTTCAAAGTATGCAACATAAAATGTTTTGATTTATGGAGCAAGCATCTGAAACTTATTTAGAATGATGAATTACCGAGGTTTTTCAATTATAGGGATTAATTAAATATGTTATTATCATTTTGGGTCTTGTATGTTTTTTTGAAATGATAAATATTTCAAATTATGACGAATTTTCCGGGTTCGAATGGGCGTAGTTATACTATACTAACAATTATAATATATAAGGAATTTTGAAGCTGTAAAAATTTTGAAGGTGTTGTAACAAAATCCACAGAATTTCAAGACTTGACGGTCCCTTCGTAAACTCGGACATCTATTAAAAATTCATTTATGAGTCTTTTGTACTAATACATAGAAAATATTCTTCTCCGCATTGCAAAATTAAAAGAGAAACTTTGAGAAAAAACTGCTTAATATGCTCATATTGTATGTAAAATTGCATTTTTGTAGATGTTTTAGATTACATAGGAACCGTCGTTATGATACATAATATATGTATATAGATCAACAGCTGATAGCTTTGGTATGATCAACTCATTCTGTTATCATCCATCTTCTTATTTTATATGGAGCCAATGCAGTGCAAATGACAGAGAAGTATATATTTTTGCAGGAGTCATACAAAACCTATCGGCGATTGACATATATAAAGATCTTTGAATAGTTTTATCTTTCTTTTAGATTATGTAGGTATAAACATGTTGTAATAATAAATAGGATGTATAATGTACAACATATGTAATGAATGTGACCTTACGATTTATGTTAACAAATTGAAAGGCAGGTATGGTCTTCGAAAAGATAAAAAGTAAGGGAATATGTATGCATAATACCGGTAGACGTTGAATGTTCAGAACAATTAGAAGAGTTCTTGTATTTTTGGGAAGTTGGTATGTTTTAATGAAGAAGGAAAGGCTCAGAAATATGTCTAAATGAGTAAACTTGTCACCCGAGACAAGACTAGAGATAATTAAGTATTAGCTTGGAAGTGTGGCGTTTTTTCTTTTTTGCCTACTGATAGTAAATACCTATGTATGTTTGTTGTGTTATTCATTATTCTGTTCATAGTAAAATAATGTTTATTAACCTTTCTGCATTTTATTCGATTTAACGATACGAGTCAAATTATAATCAATCAATTCTGTGGGCAAAAGGAACAACAGAAAAAGTAAAAAAATGTTTTTTTCAGTTTTCGGGAGATCAAAAACAAATTTTGGGAATTTTGTTTATAGAGGAAATATCTCTTCATTATTTTTACCTAATTTTTTCACTAGTATTTTTGGTTTTTGCACAAGAACGTTAAAACAAGTTGACTAATGTTGTTTCTTGCCAAATTTTTCAAATAGTCATCTCCTACAAAGAGATCTGGACGAACTATCAAATTGGTGTAAAGCAAATAATATGTCA
>JADDOH010023610.1:0-24866 GCA_016648135.1 Agrypnia vestita | reverse complement strand
CAAACATGGAAAACATAAGTTGTGGCTGATCGTACCTAAAATTTGTACAAATCGCACAATATTTTATTATTGTACAACTTAACCAGATTACACAGCAAAATGTAATTTATAACTACTTACACAATCTAAAAATTATTTGAAAACTGTATAAAAAGTATCCTAATTTGTTTAGTACCACTGGAAGGCCTCCATAACTCTCATTAAATAAGTAAAGGCCCGACCCTGAAAATGTCACCCTCGCATTCACAGCGTGGTGAGTCCAATGATTTGGATTATCGGTGAACGGTCTGAGAGACATTCATTATCACCATCGCCCTGGCACATCGTTTCTTTCCACACATCTGTGCATAAGCAGACTATATGCCGCTAAAAGTGGTCAAACATTTAGATTAATCAGTCACCTGCCTACTAATACTAGTGAATAGAGCTAACTTTATTACAAATAAAGTTTGGAAAACAGTTGTTAGCAAACAAGGCCATCGAGGGTGTGATGCAACGTGCCTAGCCATGGTGCATTTATACGAAAAACTCACCTGCTCGCATTATAATAAAGATAGAATAGATGCACATACATGCATTAAAAAAACACAACAATTCTCAATGACTCGTGGATCATATTCTATTTGGAAAATGAATAATTTTGAATTAATAATGTTACCAGTGTAAAAAAATATATTTGAGTAATTTTGATTTCAAAAAATTAGAATTTGTATAGATAATAAATTATACGTAGAAAATGTATACAAGAAGAGATTAGAAAATCTGTTGCATTTAGTGGCATGTAATGTGTTGAGAAATAGTTTTCCACTTTAAAATAATCCCCAAATAGAAATATAATTTTACTTTCGCAAACTCACTCAAAGACATTATTTTGAGGGTCTTATTATCTGATTATTATCATCTGATCCATGATACTGATTGGTGTATCAAATGGGTTTGGTTATCAAGCATTGTTTTAAGCGAGCATTCTGTGGTGTCGGGAAGGGAATATAAAGTAATTTTAACATAATAAAGTAGCTAAAACAAAAATACAATTAAAAATTTTTGTGGCTAATGATATTACATTCAGTAATTGAAAAGTTTGCATCATACTAATTAAAATATAAGATAAAACAAATCTCTCACTGTCCTTCAAACAAGGCCATACACATCATCATAAAGGTTAAGATAAAATAAATAAACAAAATATTTTCTGTCATACAAACTGTAATTATAAAATAATTAAATTTCAATTCCCAAATGACTGTTATGATATTATTTCATTCTCACTCCCATCATGTTGATTGTACCTTCAATAATAAATATACAACAATGCGTATTCCGCAGGCATTTTTGAAATGAAATATAATAGAATTAAAGAAAGAACACTTCATATATGGAGTTTAATTTATAAGCTACCTTCAAAACTCAACGAAGTTTTTGGTAAAGTTAGTATTACATTCACGGTATGAGCAGTAAAGCTTACATTGAAGGCAGATAGAAAATTCTGTACTGTGTTAAAATGTACCCCCATTTCTTTAATTTATAATTTTACAACAAAAAGAGAACCAAAAAATGATTTAAGCAGATACAGAGAGAAGAGGAAGGAGTGGCCGCTAGTCGTCTCCCTGGCCAATATTAATGGGGATAGACGTTGTGAAAGTTGGTGTCTCCAATTCTTCATGCTTCTTCATCTTAAGCATCTGTAAACATAACATTATTTAACGATGTTAGTATACATACATATATTATGGGTCGTTTTAATTGACGTATTTGTCTAAAAAGGTATAGTGGATCGTCAAAGACGTCGCCAAGAATACGCTAGAACTATACATATTCATATTACAACATGTTCCATTAACAACACCTGAACTGATAGTCACATTTGTTGAACAAGTTAGTGATAATAAGTAATGTTGAAAATTAATGTTACCTGCTGTAGTTTATAATGGTTGATAATGTCTTGATCGGCTGGACAGGACTGAGTGAAAGCATCCAGCTGGTACATGTGGTGCATGTAGCGCCAGAGCGCTCGGAGTGTTGCCTGAAAAGCAGGTTAAAAATATATTAATATCGAGGATTAGCCTTCCCTCGCTGGTGCTGCTAACTGAGTTGACATTTCCTCTAATTATTTGAATATCTCTGTAAGTATGCTAAATACAGAGTTCATTTTTTAGGCATTCCTCTGTAATGTATTGGAAAAAATAATTGAGATCTGTAAATATTTACTGGACGCAATAAAAAAATGTTTTTCGAAGAAGTTGGCATTAATTTGTCAATATGTGTATGTATTGGGGTGGGGAGCGATGCGGGGAGCAAGTGCGAGGTGCAGAGTGCGGTGCGCAGTGCGTACTGTGCTTGATCTCAGACTCAGTACTGAGTCTACAATCAAGCTTTTTAGTTTTAAGATTATTTAGAAATTTGTAAGACAGTAAAAGAGTTTATCATATTTGATCAAAGCCTTCAGTGACAATAGTACACTTCTTAAAGAACATGAAATATAGAGAATTTTTTTAGAGTGTTAAAGTAATAAGAATAAAATAGTTAAATTGTTTCACCAACCGGAATTTCAAAGTCCACAAAGTATTTGGCAGCGACTCGGATGTGCTGTAGGCGCGGCATGAGCTCGCAATCAAAGCAACACATGGTATCCCCAGTTAGGAAACGAGTTCCTCTTTTGGCCAAGAGGTTGTCTATCCTGGACAGGTGGGACAGGAGCTTGGCAGACTTCTGCTCATCCTTTCTAACCAGCGCCAGCTTTAGCTTCGAATACAGGTTCTCGATCAATGTTGCCACTTCTTTGTCCTTAAGATTTTTTTTTCACAGATTAGATTAATTCTTAAACAACACAATTATGTTTACATGGACGAGATACGGATCTTTCATCTCAGAGATTTGTGGTAAAGGCCAGTATACAGGGTGTCTCACAGCTAGTAGCAAAAACTTAACAGGTGGATTTCCTGCCTTGGTAATTAGTCGAAAATGTTCAGGCAATCATCAATAGTTATGGAGATATGCAATATCAAAGTTTGCATCAATATTTTTGGCTTACCTATGTTATGCATAAAGTTAAACTATCAGTTTAGTAATCTATTATTGCATATAATAAGGTTTTTATTATTTTATTCGACTTGTATTAAAGCGAATAAATTTTTCATAATGAATATAAGTTACTGTAATTATACTTCTACTTTTTGCAAAAAATAAGTCAGAAGTATTGAAAAATAAATTGCAAACATTGATATTGCATTTCTCCATAACTATTGATATTAAGGTCATGGTTGCTCGAACATTTTCGACTCGTTATTAAGGCAGAAATCACCACTAAAGTTTTTGCTACACGCTATGAGACACCTTGTATTATATCAGCTGCATCTTTCTACTCTCGTGTACAAAATTAATCATAGCTCGTTCTGCACTCAACTCTGTACTGTCTGTCTTTTATGAGCCTTTTGATATTCTGAATCTTCAAGATAATTCAAAGTCTTTTACATTCTTGTATACACGCTATATACACGCTATAATATTTCAAATCAAGAGGATCTTTAACTTAAAAAAGAGAACTTAAACTTCATCTTTAGATTACTGGTGAAGGGGATCTGAAAATTTATCAGTAATTTTAAATCTCTAAGGTTAGAAAAAGAATGTTTCCAGCATTGTATCCAACATAAGACGATGCAAATATTTCGCCAGTGTCTAACAAAATGTCCACGAAGTTACAGCACCTTGACGTTTTCAAAAACTCGCATTTTTTCGCTTTATCTTATAGCTTGGAGTTCTAAGAATAAATTGAGTCAAACTCATTCAAAAATTCCAAAAATAAATGAGTTATAGCAACTGGAACCTAGCGGGGTATGTAAATTTTTAAACATATTATATTATTCTTTTGTTTTTTTCTCGAAACTCCCCTTTTCACATTTTTGGAGATATCTCAAACACTATTTAACAGATTTTGTTATAATTTTGCAAACATCTAACTTATAACATTATATCTATGATTTTTTGAAAAACTGTGCTATTTGTTTATTATGGAATTTATAACTTCGATTTTTATAGGAAAAAAATTGAAATTATTTTCAAACTGATCTCAATTGCACAAAAAAAATATCTTGGAATTTGAATGTAATTTTTGACTCTCCAAGGAGGTGCAATCCTCCTTAATAGTGAATTTCATTGCTGCAGATAAACAAGAAGAGTAAAGTAAAATATTGAAAACTTATATTTGTTAAGAGAAAGTGTTATTAAAATATTATTAAACAGAGATTCTGGTTAAATTATATTGTAAACTAAAAAAATAAAGGTCATAACAGTTGCTCTTTCTAGTGTAGTGTTATGGGTGTTTGTTGCTTTGTGTGAAATGAAAAACGGATTACATGAAACAAATTAAATAAACTAAAAAATAATCGTAGTACTTTTTGAAATACAACTAGCGCCATCTATTAACATTCGCAGAAAGTTTTCTTGGATATATATCAAAAATAAAAATCAAGCCATAAATATCGTGATATATGTCATGATATATATCCGCGGATATATATCCTCGAACCCTGATCAAAAAATTCGATTTTTTGTATAAAAATTGGATTTTTTCGAACCCTGAATACGGCAAACCATGCAGCTGCCTCTATGGCGGCACTCGAGTGCTAAGGGTTGAATTGATAGTACGGGATAACATACTTGAACAAAGAGGTTGTGTCCTCCAGGGACAGCTTTCATGATGTGCCTTTCAATCTTCTCATTTTCCAGTACCGCCAGGCCATTGTCTATGAGGATTGGAGGGTGGGTAGCTTCAAAGTTGGTGCGGAAATCCGGAGGAGGTTTCTGCATATCCACCGTTGTAACCTAGAAATACAGCTGATATAGACAAACTGTATAAATAAGATGACATATCATAGCACAGTAAACCGTGTGCATGACTGTTTGTAATGATGCAAAGCCTTACGTACAGTTAGATTTTTAAAATATCGAAGACAAACTCACCTTAAGGCTGATTGTTTTGAGTTCAGCAAGGAGATACAGGTCCATGAAATATTCTTGACAAAAGAGGCAGGCGCCTTTCCGTCTTCCATCTATTGTAGAAGCCTGGGAACAAAACAAAAACAATTGAAATGCCACGTAGTAGGATTGAGATTTGTCAATTTTAATCGGCTGAAAATGATAATTTTTCATAATGATGAAATATAAAGGCCGTTTGCATTAGATCACTATGATGATGACTTGAAATCAAGATTGGTCTCATTTAAATTATTCTAAAAATTTCCGATGAGAATCTACAAATAATGTGAAATCAAAAACGTACACAATGTCTGGCAGATGAAAGGTTCTAAGGGAACAATAAAGGTTTTATGGAGGTTATCTTTTCATGGCGGATAAGATAGGCCTATTAAGGGGGAGAGTGCTGGAAGGGGAGTTTTTGGCAGCGGGAGGTGGGTGGAGAGGGGGTTTCAATCCAAGCGAGACTTTATATGTATAAAAAAAACATATTATGTGTACAAATAAATATTCATCAAAAGTTTGTCCCGCCTAGGACACTAAAAAAGATTTTTTTGTCTGCGGCCTTTTGATGAATGCTTATATTTTCTTAATTATTGTAAATAATGCTCAGTTTATTGCTTATTATATAAGAACAAAGGTTCTATCTAACTTACTGAACTAAAAAAAATTCAGTTTAGAATATACATTCCGATATAAATGAGTAATAAAAATCCAAATTTTCATAAAAAAAATGCCAAAATATGCATTTGTAGTGAATGTCCAGCCTTCAGCCGATGATATCATAATATGGAGGGTTTTTCTTCGAATATTCTGGAAATGAATGACTTTAATTCTTTTAATGATTCTATTCAGGAGAAATCCATGCCAAGATATATTCTAGACATGCTTATTTGGTTTATTGGTAATAGCTTGCCTTTGAAGAGTTGAGCAAGTGGCCGGCGATTTGAGCCTTGTCTCAGGAGATCACCCATATAGTCCTATTTATCATGATACAAATCCTTAGTTTAGTTTGTAATATAGTAAGATTATTCGTGTGATAATAATATTAGGTCCTTACATATGAAATTGGCGTTTAGTATGGGAGGAACATAAAGCCGATTTTTTTTTATTATAATACATTTATTTAATCAAAGTATGTACCATTGCTATCTATGCACTTTTGCCATCTTATAGGTAATTCATCGATCCCTTTACTAAAAAAACCATTCGGACGGGAATTAATAAAACCTTTGAAGGCGGTTTGGACTGCCCCATCGGAGTTGAATTTTTTCCTTTGCAAGAAGTTATCAAAATTTCTAAAAAAATGGTAATCTGTTGGGGCAAGGCCTGGAGAGTACAGTGGATGTCTTAGACATTCCAATTAAAGCTCCTCTAATTTGGTAGCCGTCTGTTGTGCAGTGTGTGGTCTAGCGTTATCATGAAGCAGCAGTGGCCTAGAGCGATTAACCAGCCTCGGTTGTTTAGCAGCTAGCTTTTCCATCATGGTTTGCAGTTGCTGACAATAGACATCTGCCGTAATCGTCTGGCCAGATTTAAGAAAGCTGTAGTGAACGACACCAGCACTAGTCCACCAAACGCTCACAAGTAACTTTTTTGGAGTCAATTTTCGCTTGGGGCATGGTTTGGCTGGTTCGGCAGGGTTCAGCCATTGCGATGAGCGCTTCCGATTATCGTACAGGATCCACTTTTCATCACAGGTAATGATTCGATTTAAAATCCCTTCATTATTGTGCCGGTTGAGTAATGCACCGCAGCAGTCAACGCGCGTTTGTTGAGTTGCTTCACTCAATTCGTGAGGTACCCACCTTTCAAGCTTTTTCACCTTACCAATTTGCTTCAAGTGGATTAAAACAGTTTTATCACTAACACCGCAGCCTGCAGCTAACTCGGATGTGGTTTGCGATGGATCCGCTTCCACAATAGCCTTCAATTCTTCATTATCAACTTTGGTCTCCGGCCGTCCACGGGGCTTGTTCTGCAGGTCGAAATTTCCAGAACGAAAACGTTGGAACCAAAAACGCACTGTGTTTTCTTTTGCGGCACCGTCGCCATACACATCATTAATCCTTCGAGCCGTTTCTGCAGCACTGGTGCCACGGTGGAACTCGTACTCGTAAATAACGCGATATTTCAAGTTTTTCATTTTGTAAACTGAGTAACGCAAAGAAAAAAACAATTGAGGAAAAAACAAATGAATTATAATTTTCAAAACACAAATACATGAGTAAATAGCTGTATAAATTTGGATTTGGTATTCTTAACCAAAGAGAAGATATTTGAGATCAAATTTGCCAGTACGGCAAAACGCCAATTTCATATGTAAGGACCTAATATTTGCACCGTTTTTCTTAAATTTAATATTTTAATACCAAAGTCAAACATATAATATCGACAATATTTATAAACAAAAACACATCTTTTTAAACAAATTATAAAATAATTTGTTACCTTTGATATTTGAGTGAAAACATCACTCTTTCAAATTTTACTTACAAACAGAGCTTTCAAAGAATCTTAGGAGCAAAGTGATTTTTTTTTACGTTTCAACAGGCCAAGAGGCCATTACAGAAGCGAAAAACATCACAAAATACACAGGCTTGAGTAAATGACACAGATTAATTGTGACCTCACCGGGAATCAAACCCAAAATCCTCGGTATGAGAAGACAGAGTCGTGCCCACTGGGCTACGAGGGCCGTCTGTATGGTTGGGTTGGTTGGTGAAGAAAAAATTTAGCCAATGTAGCAGGGTTGAAACCGGATTTAGAATTAACAATATAAATATACCCTCTGATAAATTATATTCCCGAGCCTGACGTAATTAGGTGCATTATTTTTTTCTTATGTTAAAACAGATTACTACCAGTGTATACAGTAATGGCTGGTTGATTAATCAGTAGTTATAGTTAAGAAAGCATAGATTTTTGCATTTTCCAACAATCAAACAACCTGCCCTAAATGTACGTACTCGCCGCCGTTTCAGTTGATTCACACATTTGATGCATCTATCATTTTACCAGTAGAAAAATTAATTTTTATTTTATGTCCAGCACGAAAATAATTCGCCACAAATGTATCAGTTTTGTCGTAGTGATAACATCAATTCAAGGTCGAGATGTGGTTGGCCGTGAAAACAACTTTGAATAATAAATTAATCTAGTGAAATTACTTGAATTCCTATCCTGTAAGAGTATTCATTGTAATTTATTCTGACTATCAAATGTAACAAAAAAAAACATATTTTTTTCGTATTAAAAATAGATGTGCGGTAACCTCTAAAATAGTTTTTTTTTTATTCAAAATTGTGGACGATTACGCTTCATAATCGCTAAACATTTGTTGTAAATTAAAAAATGGAATTAAATAAAGAGTAAGATGAAATGGCCACTGGGAACTTCTGTATTAGATTGCGAAAAATTGATGCAAATGAAACACGTGAAGATTTGTTCACAGGGGCCATGTGCAGGGTGTCTCATAACTAGTAGCAAAAACTTCAGGGAGTCTTCTTTATTCAATTTTGAATAGAAAATATTCTTTACACTTTGGGTGGAATGTCAATCATTAAAGAGATAAGCAACATCTAAGTAATTTTTTTTTCAATATTTCTGAATAATATATTTTATTTGACTTGTATCAAAACTAATGAATTTTTAATATTCCATGTAAACCATTTTCACTATAGTCTAACATTTTACAGAAGATAAGTCAGGAATATTGAAAAAAATGCAAATTTTGATGTCGCTTATCTCCTTATCTGTTGATATTTCACACAAGGTGTAAATAAAATTTTCTATTCAAAATTGAATGAATAAGTTTTTGCTACTGGCTACGAGATACCCAGTATAATTGAAAATTTACTAGCAGAAAGTTATTGGCTTTCGCTGATAGTATATCCTTCGCAGCCATGGCCAGTGTTTCTGTAAAACTGTTGAAAATATAATTTATTATAAAAACCAAAAAGTGATCTGCTACTATACAACTTCAAATAAATAAAGAGCGCAAAAAAAATAAAATAATAATTTCATAGCATATGTGGTAAGGTATTATTTCTTTTTTTTTGGATTTATTTTTATTTTTTTAACTGAATGCATAATATCTCAAGAATATTCTGTCAAAATTTCAAGTCGATTGGAACAAAATTGACGAAGTTATCAGTATTTTTATACCTACCCGACCCTAATGCATTGGATTCGTTCAAACACAGGTACAGTGCTCTTCCCGTGGATGTTTTGGATGCCATCAAGCCTATCCTTTACGGACCTGGCATTGATGATTCAGTGTGAGGTAAGCCGATAAAATTTTCTTATGAACGTTTGATACCAGATTTTTAGTGTTCAAAACTTTAAAGCGTTTTCCCCATAACTCACGTTTTCAAAGTCGGTAACTTCATAACTACTACACCGATCCTTTTGAAATTTTGAACACTATTTCTGTACATAATTTACGATGTATCGCTCGAGTTTTTTTCAAAATTGTTGATAATTTATATTTTTTAATAACAAATTTGCAGATTTTTTTTCGCAAAAAATTGCGTTTTTCCCTTCAAAGTGTTCCAAAAAAGTGAAAAATTGAAATTTCGAAAACCCTCCCAGCGTTACCTGGGGAAAACTATTATCTAACGAATGAACTTTGATTTTTTGATTTTGGATGATCCAGCACCAAGTTATGAGGGGCACCGCAATTCTACTTTTTTTCGAGAAACGTCCGAATAATTGCTGCCATTGCCGTATTTTTTAACATTTCTTCGTGAAAATTTTACATAATATTCTTCGAATGTCATACTTTAATGTACAATTGCTTTTAATAGAGATTTTAACTGTGTCGTCACAAAAAATTCACAAAAACATGTTTTTTTTTTGTACGAATTAACCTTACCCACCCTTAAGGCCCCGCACCACGGTTCGTGCGCGGTACGAAGGGGTATTTTTCGTAATTATTTTCAAGCAAACGATATATGGAATTTTTTATATTAATACTCAGTCAATGTATACATATAGAAGACTGTATAAAACTTTTTGTACTCGAATCCATTTGCGTTGTAAGCTGCTTCCAAGAGGACAGGACACTCAGACGAAATTGCTGCTCAGCGGTTGACAGCAATTAAGCTATACGGTTCATTTGAAAAATAAAATAAAAATATATTTAGAAACTAGACACATAGATACAGGGGAATTTCAATATAAAAAAAAATGGGGGACCAGCGAATTTTATTTCCGATTTTCATCGTCCATAAAAAAATAGAAGGGTGCCCTTTATAAAAAAATCCCTACGTGGTGCCATAGACACTGGATTTTCGAACAGTTTAAGACTTAAATCGTATAGTTTATTTAATGTGTTGTCAACCAGGTTGAAAAACGTACTTTCAAGAAAAACGCTTCAAAGTTTTGCTGAAGGATAATTCAACATACAAACAATTTTTTTTATTAAAATTAAACCGCTGTATCTCCGTCAATTATACAAATTTATTTAAAATATTTGGTGAGAGCATTCTTAACAAATGCATCATTCAGAAAATGAAAAAAAAAAGTTTTTTTTACCGTGGTCTGCGGCCAAGGGACATCCCGACATTGCGAGCGAGGTGGCCCTTGGCATTGGCAAGTGAGGATGGAAATTGGCGACGGAATATAAAAATTAGTTTTAAAATTATCGTCTCGCGTAAAAAAAGAGCGGGAAAACATTTATAAAAACAATTTGTCAAAAGGTGCGAAAAAAATCTGACAAAAAATGTATCGAGAAAATATCAACGGGGAAGCTCCATAAAATTATGTCACGGAAATTCGGCAAAGCGTGGCGGCACTGCAATTAAATGCATAGGATACATCGCAAAACAATACAATGTCATAGGACAACATGATTTATACGGTGAATCTATACAGGGTGTTTCAGAACTAGTCCACAATACTTCAGTGGTGTTATCGTGTTATACATCTGAAGAATATGATGATGTAATGAATAGGCACAGCGTAACGCGTAGTGTGCAACTTTTACACAAACTGAGCGATCATATAATGACAGCATTAAAAGCATCAGTTAGAAAATCGAAAATGTTCCGGTTCAAAATCTACGCAAAATCTTTAATAATTTTGTTTGACTTGTAAAAAGCGAATGGATTTATAATTTAATCCACATTTTTAGAGGAAATGAGTGAGAAATATAAAAAAAATGTAAACCACGAAGTCGGTTATGTCCAAAACTATCAATATTTTTCACTGAGTGTTGGAACATTTGCTACTCATAACCCCTCTGTCAACGATTCTGCCAAAAGCACCTACCAAAATTATCAAGATCCGATGATGCTAGCGAGCGAGCGATGCGATACAAAAAATGACGGCAGGCCCAACGCCGATTGTGGAGCGTGCGCGCGAGAAATCAGCCATTCCTCCGTGAGAAATATAATTACGTCAGCCGGCGCGCGGCGGCCTCGCGAGAGTAGCGCTGCTAGCTGGTCAGCTCATCTCCAAAGTGGCGAACAATCGTCACTTAGATGCCGACGAACAATAATTACAACAAGTGTTTGCTCACATAACAAGCTATACTATCATTACGCCGTTTCTCCGCGGGGACAGGCAAAGACGACGGAGCGTCTCGCTCTTCTGTCCTGACGCACGACCCTCGCCTCATCCGCGATCATACATCATCGCACGCAAGCTGGACGATTGTTGAAGCTCCTTACAGGACCATCTTCCAGTATCTGGTTAACCCGGTCGTGCCGTTTTTCACGGCCTCCCTCTCATTCTGACGACGTTAACACTCGCGTCCAGGGTACATTGGACAGTCCAACTCATTCGGCGCCAGGTTGGCATTTTTGTGCCCGACACCTACCACTACTAGGTGCAAACGGTGACAACTGCGCAGAAAATAATAAATCCCGCCCCACAATACGAGGTCGCGGCGGCGGAACAATAAGTCGACTGTGTGCCACGGAATGAAAAAATACCACACTCTTCTAAGATCCCTTCGAGGATGCAGCACTCGGCACTTGGTGAAAGTTGATAGATTTTTTGATTCAATAACATTCAACAGGTGTGGATTTTTTTATAAAACTCGGTAGAGTTGGATCTCTTTCTTACAGTCAGAGCGAAGGACAGATAATGAAACACTTTTCAAACGCACTTTTCAGATGCAGCATCGATTAGCTCGGCTGCACGCGCTGGAGAAAAAAACCACGATACGATTCGCGAAAGAATCCCGATAGTGATGATTCGCTCTCGCCCCAGACTTCCGAGATTATTTTATTGACCGTTACTTTATAAAGTACCTGCCCACGACACGTGCATTATCGATTAATTAAAATTGATCACGACCTAAAATAATGGTCACAGTACTAAGACTACAGTAAATGCGTATGTCAATAAATTCAAAAGTGTGGGGCGGATATTAGCTATTTGTGGTATGCGTTGAAGAAAACTAAGTATAACTACCCAAATAAAATTGTTACGAGAAAGTTTTATGCAAATGTACAGCTTATTTACTGCGAGCGATCGTTGTAGTTTGAGAAAAAATGCCCAACGGCTTTGATTTTATTGACATATGCATATACACTGGTTGCCTTAGTACTGAGGCTGTTAAAAAACATTCATCCGTATTCTGAAAATAACAATGTCTGGATCTTTAAGATCTTTATCCCAACACTTAATAGACGATAATAAAAATTAAAAATGTCCAGAGCGGATTTTGTAATTCTACGGCTCAAATACACTGTATTAAAAGATGATATAAGAAAGATTGTTTCTTACAAACGTATTAATTTCTTCATCCACAGCGTCCAGATGAAATATCATGGCTAAACTTGTCGAAACCGCGTTCGGCGTTACCGCGTATTCAAATCTTCACATCTTGATTTTTGACAGATAACAATTTACATCTTTCTCCCTCCCTCTATATCTATCTCATGTAGAAACTTACAGAAACAAGCACCGACGTAAAGCTATGTCTCGTTTATTTTTAATTTTTATTATCGTCTATTAAGTGTTGGGATAAAGAGCTTAAAGAACCAGACATTGTTATTTTCAGAATCGGGCCGATTGTCTCCTTTGAGTAATTTTTCATAAAAGCGAATTTTTATATATTAAAAAAAATTATATTAATTTCTACTTTTTAGTCTTTGTCACATATATAATCAATTGGAATTGCGTCGAAGACATACATAATATGTATGTCTTCGACGCAATCGGTTGGTGTTAATTAAGACATAATATGTTTGCCTTATTAACACCATTCGGAAAAGAAATATATTTCTTTCCCGAATGCTGTTAACTTCAAAAACCAAACGTTACATTTATAATAATACAAACCATGTCCGATAAAATAATCCGTCAGTATTTAAAATACATATTTTTTGAATATTTAAACCGACTTTGTAAAATTAATGAATGATTATTATATTTTCATCAGGAATACAACTCCGCCAAATTTCAGAGCGACTGTTGGTCAGGAAATGAGTCAAATATTGATTTTTTTTTGGCTGACAGACAAGTGAAGTTGAATAAAAGCGTGTGAAAAGGAGTCCAGATTTCGGACTGCTTAAAATAGCATTAATCGACGACTACGACTTCGCAGGCCTGATATTCAAAACAAATCGACGGTACGAGATTAAGGTTTGATCGTGGACGACAAGACATTTTCGTGATCACAATGATTCAATAATTGTTAGGGTTCACGCACCACTACTTTTATGATTATTATTGTTTGATTACAGACACGGAAGGCATTTCCGTCACGGTGTGTAATTAACCATGTGCGCACAAGAATTCAGCTCAATCGTTCCATATCTACAGAACAAATGACATAAACCGTACAATATGCTGAACCGACGTCTCGAAAGACTAGACGAGTGAGTTGAAGAAGCGAATGAAGCGCGTCAGTTTGGAGTTCTTACCTCTTAACCTAACCCGAGGTAATTTAATAGTGGCCTGCCCCAAAATCAAAACCAGACGAAAAATGTTAAAATACAAAGTATATACGAGTCTATTCTCACTGGTTTAAGGTGACGTAACAATCGTGTCTTGACCTTGACCCTTATTGTATAACATAGTAGTACACTTTGTCTATTTTGATGTAATGGATTTTGTATAAAAAAGTATAAAATAATACTACTTGAAAAAATGGTAGAAATTAGTTTGTTTCACACCTATCTACTAATTTTTTTTATCCAGTGTCCAAATATTTAATTTAATAATGGTTATTAGGATTATATGATTTTGTTTATACCTACTGCAGACTTGATTTTTTTTGTACTTGTATTCTTCTATGTACTTTCAACATTGCTTCATTCTGTTACGATTTATTCTGTTAACCAACGTTTTATTTCTTTTTCTGTACTGTATGTACTTATTGATATGAATTAAAAAATATATTAATATATAAATTTTATAGTAGTCTCAAAAACCATTTCTTGTGCATGAGAGTCTCTGGGCGGCTAACAGTTATAATAAAGTTAATTCATGATTTTTATTTTGATTATATTACTTAAAAGTTTTTCTATTAATAGCTTAGTTACTTCGCAGCTTTTTTTAAAATGGTATTTTGACTATGACAACTGATAGTAGTAGGAATAAAACAGAAACACGCTGTAGTAGGATGTCGTGATCGCAGATCACAGTCACCGAATGCCAGATCATAAAAGTAGCGAAAGTGTTCGCGTGTCAGTTACGATATTAACGAATTAATCAATTGTATTAATTAATTAAAAACGTTTCAGTTTCGTGGTCGAGCGAAATGCACAAGTTTAAGCTTAAACAAATAATGTGGGATTAGAAAGGGAAACTCGACTTTTAACTGTTGCTAATTGCAATACGCGTTCGCTCTTTGGATATTGCTAATAAGTAAGTTTAAATAATATGCATGGATAAAAAAGAACGGAATAAACGAAATTCATTTTTTGTTTTTATGTTCGAAATAGACATTCTGCAATTAATAGAATGAAAAAGAATCATCGCCATAAATATAATGTATCATCGAACATATTGAATGATTCGAATTCATTGAACATATGAATTAAAATAATTGACGATGATTTAGTGTCGATCGAAGAGCTCACTGTCGTTAAAATAAAATGTTCGGAAGGGCGAGAGCGAGTTGCCATAAAACGAAAAATATAATATATAACAATAGTTATGCACGTGCATACGGATAAGATTTTAATCTCTCGTTTCGTGAGATTCGGCGGACAAGGTCGGTCTGTACTAGGCTATTAGGGTATTCATTACCGGTTTTTGGTAAACCGATTTATCGGTAAATATGGCTAAATTCCATTACCGAATTACCGGTAAGTAACTTTCTAAGTAATTTAATTAAGGTAATTTTAGCAAATTATTTTTCACTTTTTAATGTATTGTATAACAAAATTTTTAAACTACGATATTATGTGACGATATTTGCAGAAAATAGAATTGTTGAGTTTTGTTTATCCGGCGTAACACAAATTAAAATGATACAATTTATTTTTATTCTCTTCAATTTTATTATTTGACACCTTCATAATTACCGGTAAATTGGTATTAAATTCGGAATTTTACTGATTTACCATTTATTTACTTTTAATGTCATTTTCCGGTAAATTTGCTTGCCCTTAGTGCGTACGTGTAATAGGGTGAGACCATCACTTCTCACTGGGCCCTTATTTTCCGTTAAAAAATTGTAACGCAGAATTATAATCGGCAGAATTATAACTCGGCAGTCCACAATTTATATAACTTGTGTTTCACAGCACTCCTCTCATTCTCGGTGGATATTCTGGGAGCGTTACGAATATTTCCAGTTAAGTATAATTTTCAACAGTGGCGAGGTTGATCGAAATATATTTTTTACTTCTTCAATAACAGCAAGATGACTTTGTGGTAACATTATTGATATAATTAACGAGAATACACTTTGTTTTAACCACTAATTTGTTGAAATATCGATGGATTAGTTAGTGGTTAATACAAAGTGTATTCGTGCTGATTATATAATATTTTTATTGTACAAAATAGATGCGTTGTGTTCGGTAGGCAAACTGCGCAACAGTCGCAAGAACCAATAGCAGTTCACGCAGACAGCGAGATTTCGTTTTGGACGCGATTACTGAACGCCGGCCATCAACAAATTTTCTAAGAATTTGATTGGTGCACTTTGACCGATAACTCCTAATACATACATACTTTATAGGATGTGATTTTCTAATTTTTACCTTTTTATGAAACACATAATATATAAGTAATATACGCGTATATGAATCACTATTCAATGTGGATTATAAATTATAATTAATATATACCATTGTACAACAATATTGTATACAATTATAGAACCACAATTGTATAAAAATGTACAATGTCGGCAGGCTGCGTCGGGTTAAGCCATGTATTCACTAGGGGACAAATCGCGAAACATTCCACTCGGCATGTCGCATCAACATCTACGCTCATGTTTCGGGGACAATGACGCGATCATTTGACGTGTACACACCGGGACTCGCATATCTTGTCGCGGAAATTCATCCGATGAGGTTATGGATGACAGCTGCGGTATCTCATTTGGCGAAAACGGGGTTCCGCGCAATTCGAAATGTTTTTTTGGGTCGCAATTTCAAATTAACGAGGTTTTACTGTAGTAAATTGAATATTATTAAAAACAAGGTCCTTTTTGCAAATAATTATTGTTTTCCACGTCACGGAAATGTGGCCCTAGGAGGTTTTGATGTCAACTGCGTAACTGTTTATATTAATGAGTTTATCGAAACGTAAGAGAAGAAAAAAGAGGAGAATGCGAAATTCTTTACTGCAAAGAAAAAGAAGGACGGACATTCTATGCGATCTTCGATCGATACAGCTCGATGAGTTCAAGAACAATTTCGTTTCCCCACACTGTCATCTTGACAGATACAGCGCATGCGTATTCACTTGTAAACATACCACGTGGTACTGACGCTCCGCGGAATGTTGCAGTGAGTACGCTCGGGTACCGTGCGCATGGCAACGTTGCCACGGCACGTAGAAATGCCGCGCTATGTTGTGCGCGCCGTCGCGGAACAGTGCACGACGTTGCGACGTCACGTAGGCTCTGTGCCACGCGTGCTGTTGAGGGACAATTTGTCCCCTAGTGAATACATGGCTTTAAGACGCAGCCTGCCGACACCGCGGGAGAGCGCAGGCGGCATCTCCTCGTCCTCGCCCGTGGTAAAGGCGTACCTACACCTCTTTCCATTTAAGAGACAATCAATCGAATGTGTAAACCGTGCGTACGACGCACATTGTTTCGTTGTATCGGTGTTTATAGGCACAAACACTAACACAACGAAACAACGTGCCTCGTGCGCATGGCTTACACATACTAATTCGATTGTCTTCCTTGAATGGAAAGAGGTGTTTAGGTCTTTTCATATAAGCTTGCAATTGAGTTAGTATGGGTACAATGCGAAATACGCGCATTGTTTCGTTGTGTTGAGTTTACCGACACGCCTCTCTCATATCCGTAAACTTAATACAATGAAACAATGCGCGTATTTCGCATTGTACCCATACTAACTCAATTGCGTAATACGCGTACAGTGTACCCATACTAACTCAATTGCGTAATACGCGTAACGTGTACAGTGCGTAATACGCGCATTGTTTCGTTGTGTTAAGTTTACCGACACGCCTCTCTCATATCCGTAAACTTAATACAATGAAACAATGCGCGTATTACGCACTGTACCGACACTAACTCAATTGCAAGCTTATATGAAAAAACCTATACAAGGCGGTAATCCGCATCACAGAAAATAAATCGATTTTGTATTTGAGGAACTTTGAGCCCTTCGTTGACAACAGTTCTTGGAAGTGATCCTATCATTAACAACATATATATCTCTACGAGTTATGTTGTCCTCAACGCTAAGTCAATGCAACAACATTTTAAGTCAGATTGCAATGATATTTTTATCTAAATCTGTAATTGTCTTAAGATGAACTCTTATATTATTAATTGTCTAGAAATTCATACGATAAATATAAATTAACAGTCGACACAGAGAGATAACTTTCAATCGAGATGGATTACTGTCATCACTCAGCCGATAAATAACAAGTTTAGCGTATTTTTCATACTCTGCCAACAGTTAAACCAAACTTTTAAAAATACAGAGAAAATTAACTATCGTTTTACGCCATCAGTATTTATTTATACAGTTATGTATTATTACAATTTATATACTTTATGTACGTTTGTTATCTCTGGAATATATCATAACTGCCGCCCACCAACCACAGTTCACCATTTTATTACTAGCCATTATTTTATACTATTGATCTACCTGCCATCTCATCTAAATTATATGATTTTATTGCATTGCTACATTGTTGTCGCTCGTGTGCGAATACCTACTGGCTTTAACAATATCATAACACATTTTACACACATTGTGCATACTTTTCAAAGAAATGAACTGAAAATGAAATAGACCATTTAAAAGAAAATGTCACGGAATGGCAAGCAGAAGGAATAGCGCACTGTCCGAATCCCTTTAATATGTCACAACACTATCGCAGGGTCTAGAACAGCCTAGAAGTGACGGGAACCTTCTCCTAATAACACTAGAAAGGAAAAGAATCTTCTCGAGATTTCGAATATTGTAGCAAGTGATAAATATAAGTGTTTCCCTACTCGCCAAGTTTTCTCCACAACCACCCACCGGTGGTTATGGTGGTGTGGATGTGACACCCTTGGTGTCACATCGAAAATATGCGAGTTTGGTGGAGGTGGCTGTGCGTGGGTGATGAAAATGTGCTTTCTAGCACATTGTTTTATATATGCACATGGGAAGGCCGCAAATGCTTCAGATTGTTTCAAAATAGGCGCGCTGACTGCGTCGGTGAGTCTAGAAGGTTCCGGAAAAACCTGCTCTAGAAAGTTCTGGAAGGAGAAGGTTCTAAAAAATTCCCGAAAATTCTATAAAGTTCTAAACTGAGTGGCGGAATGTGTCGGTGTGTCTAGAAGGTTCCTGTACATTCGAATTTCTTGAAAGTTCTGGAAGGAGAATGTTCTAGAAGGTTCGCGAAAGTTCTATGACGATCCAAACAGTGTTCTAAAAATCTACGCGTGTGAAGCCGCGCGGGCACAGCTAGTGTAATTTTAAAAATAATTTAATCCGTGTGAAGTGACATTGTCCATTTATTAATTAATTAATATATCGCTAATTAATTTCCAGTGCTTTCATTTGCCTCCCGCAGCCGCGCTAAGTGACAGTACAATTTGAAAACTTTTACTATTAATATTCAAGGCCTCGAGGAAAATTCTGGCATCCTGGTTATTGTCGGAATGTTGAATTAAGGATAAGTCCTCACTCAAATTCAGAAATGACTACTCAATATGCAATTTATAAATGACTACTCAATGGATAGGATAATACGAGGCAGATCTCGGGCTGATTGTAGTGTGTGTGTCAAAGAATTTCAAACGCAACCGTGTCAGAGACACTTTGCATACCATGTATAGGAATTAGGAATCGTTTAAAGATCGTTCAGATTATAATCTAAAATGAGGATGATAGCATATTAGAGAGTAGAATCCGTTCCCTTAGGAAAGCCACTTACACTAGTATGAGTAACAGTGCGATTACAAACTCTCTTTTTTTTTAAATGACACGCAAAAAATAAATATAAATATTATTGTAGTTTCTAAACCTAAAATAAGTGAATTATTATAAAAAAACTCATATTTTTTTAAAAATATTTCAGTTTATTGAAAATTAAAACTAATAAGTGAATCCATTAGTTACTGTATGGCATGTGATCGGTTTTAATTATTAATCAAAATATATAATTCTCTACGTAAAAATGTACGTCACCAACGCTACCAGAAGGCTCAGATAATAGTGTGGTATAATATAATAATGAGGTATAAGAAGCAAAAAAAAGCATAATTCTCGTTTTAATAATGTATATCACTAACGTTATCAAGACGCTACTCTAGATAGGGCTGTTCTCCCAGCATTAACTGGCGGCCTAAATATATAACAAAAGCACGTCATTTTTATTGGGTTATAGCCAGTTTAAAATAAATTATACATAAGCAGGTATAGTTGTAGTTAAATGGTTTCAAAATCTTATAATTCATTTTAATCAATAAGATAAACTACTGTCGTATGTATTAGACTCCGAATCCTCATCTTAATTTATATTAAATATATTTTAGTTCGTGGTCACCGTATCGTGATCTGGCAGTCACCGTAACTTTAAATAAAAAATAAAACAAAGAAACGACCGCTCCGCGTGACTGCCAGTGTGATACTGAAAAGGCCAATAGAGTAGCTTTAAAAAAGGAATACCACTACACAATTTACGTGTTACAGAGGGTATCACTCACATTAATGCAAGCAGCTTTCATAAAGTGAACGGACCCTACACACTTTAAGGTAGAAAGAATGTATAAAATGAAGAATTATACCGTAAATCGACAAGTGAGTAGTTGAAAATCAAAACCTACCTCATCGATTAACTATTTTTGGCAAATCCAAAAAAAATGTCACATCTTGTTTATAACTTGAATAATGTGATTTTTATCCACCACCAACATCGACAGATTGATACTTGATATGATAGTTAACTAATATTTTTAATGGAGACATGAACTTGAATTGCAGAATATATTGACATTAAAATTTTAAAAAAGCAAAACTGGTGGTTGGGTATATTTGACTCAAGTTAGATATGATATATAAAACAACACGCAATGATAGAGTGCGTGGATTTCAAGGTAATGCCCTGGATGTTACCAAATATTGCGAATTTTGTTTACGGTATGTATTAACGTGAATGATTATTCACTACTTGTGTATTAAAACGTACCTTTTAAACTGAGCCTATATATTGGAGAATCACGTAGATTAATTTATTGTGAACTTATAGAGAATCGAATTCGGAACCCTCGGAAGTATAGGAAGTCAGTGTCATGCCCACTGGGCAACGAGCCGCGCCGCGTTGCTGGATATTACGTTTCACATACATAATTTTCTATGTAACAATGTCCGCCACTAACGCTACCAAGACGCTATGCTACGCTAAATGCCGCTGCTTTGAAAACCGTAACTCGCGACCGAAATATATTGAACTCTGTATATAATATCACTCTGTACCAGGGTGCATTTTTAGACATACATTTGCACATTAATCTAAAAACATTTTCATTAAATTAGTATTAAAAATTAAAATTTCCAACATATTTAATAAAAAAAAAAGATAAAAAACATTGTATAACAGAATTATGTATTTTGATTTATATACCGCTATGACATAATGGTACTAATTGATGTAAGGCTGAAATTCAAACATGTAAAATTTGACGGGGTTTTACATTTTTGACGGTTCATAGCTAGTCTCAATGTAGTAATTATTGATCCTTCTGTGTAGAGGACAGAAATAGCCTAGATTGACTCTGTTAGCTCTCTATGAGTAATATGAATAAATAATGCTTCCCCCTCTTCAAATATTAGAGAAAATCAATCGAAGATCAAATGAATCGGTATTAGTAAGACTATTGATATTAAAACACTTGATCAAACTAAAATCCAAACATGTGAGTACCCAAATGGTTTTACTTTGAGAGTAAACATCCGCACATGAGGTAACCCGATGAACACAACACGTATCGACTGTATAATGTAATGGCTCAGACGTTACGTTAAAGTCTATAGTTTACTAATCTACGATGCTGGAATTTTAAGATACTGTGTCAATTTTTTCACAGTATCAATGATGGTACAGACAAAAGCTTCCAAACAACTAGAGGACCATTAGGCGTCTGATACACATGCTTCTTTAGTGGCATGTGAGCATGCGCAGTATCGACTTTGACAGTGGCATGCTTATTAGTGGCATGTGTGTACGCACATTGCTAGAAATGAGCATGCCACTGTCATTCACCATAGAGAAGGGGTATCTTTGGAGCATGTGTGAACAGACTTGCTTATTTATGAGCATGCTTATGTCATTCGCGGGCTTCGCGGATAGTATCGATGCGATCTTCTCAAACATTACTTTTCGTGACTTATTATAGGAATCACGAATGTCTGCGGAATACTCGGTCACCGTTGTGTAAAAATAATATAGTGAGAAATAATGTTTACGAAACTTTATTAATAGGCGTGATTGATTCAAATCTTACAATAAAAATTATATAAACTAAAATCAAAAATGTGCGGATGGAAACTCGGGAACTTTTTTGATTTATTGGTTCACTTGAATTTTCTATTTCAGTTTGCAAAGTTTCCATTTTGAACAAGAGCGTCTCTATTCTATGACAAGAGCATGCCACTAATAAGCATGTGTGTTTGATTGTTAGCTTTGGGCATGCTTATTTATGAGCATGCCACTAATAAGCATGCCAGTAATGAGCAAGTGTGTACAGTTGTTAGGGCATGCTTATTAGTGGCATGCTCATTAGCATGCCAGTAAAGAAGCATGTGTATCTGTACCTTAACTCTGAGTTATTAATAAATACTCCAACAGTTGCTCAAATAAATGATTCTCAATTCTGTATGTCTTGGGTGCGCTTCAATTGCATCCTACAATCTTTAAAATATTGTTTTAAATCAAATTCCAGTGGAATTATACCACCCGGCGTAAAAACAGTATTAGCTAATATCACCTACTCAAAATACTAAGTCAAGTCTACGGTAAAACATTGCAGATTCAGTTCCAGTTAAGGCGATCGTCTGGCAATGTGAGCGAAATTCCCCACTTTTTCTCATAGCTTTTCTTGCATTCAGTATGCAAATGTATTAAATTAACTTGTATTCATTAGGTTCCATATACCTACTTTAAATACATATATCTTTACAAAACAACACAAAACTAATTATTTAATCAATTAATAAATTATCAAACCAACGATGTTTTAAAAATGATGAAAGTTACTTCACTTTGCGGGCTATATATAGGTAACTGCACGGACATGCGATATGTATTATTTCTCTCAATAATATTTAAAAGTTAAGGAATATCTTTAATCAATAAAATTATTTTTAAATTGTTCACTTGGTTTTCTTAAATCTATGTTTTAAAACAGATGGTTAAAAAAAATATTCTTTATAATACAATACGTATAATACAATTAGTAACGAATGTGGGCTGATAACTAAATTTCCAAAAAATTATAAGGTTTTATACGATGCTCTTTTATATTCTCTGATATTTTATCAAACCATCTCGTCTATTCTCAAGATAACAATATATGTAATGTCTTGTCTTGATCGCTATTATACAAAATTGTGCACTTCTTAAATTTTGACGTTTGTCAGATGTATTGGCACTTTTCTTAGAAATCTTGGCATACTAATATAAAGACCTTCGCATCTTGAGAGTAAGCAATAAAATTTTTCAATTCTAATATTGAAATTATTACATACTTTTTAAAATATCTATGGTACTGAATTACATATTTTATTATCTCTATTTACAATTTTTCTCCATAAATTATTTCATTTTAATTCATATAATGTGTAATTAAATAAACGATGATGTAATTCCAATTATCAAGTTCTAATATGTGCACGTGTATAAAATGGAAACTGTCTAAATACAGGTCTGTCCAACAAATCAATCACTGAAACTATTGTCGTTTGTAAAATTTATAAAATAAAAATAATCTTTTTGTTTTATTATTTTTTAACTTACGTGACTTTAAGGGGCTTTAAAAAAAAAACAGAAAAAATGTGTGCGATGCTATTCCAAGAGAAATACGCAATTTTTTCTCTTCAACAGACATGGACTATATACTGTCGCAATGAACCAACAGCAATACAAATAAAAGTCAATCAGAGCCCTATATTTTATTTAATTATTTATGTAAGTGTACACAGTGAGTACAGAATTATATACTGTTACATTTCATTTCTTAAAATTTTCAGTGATTTACATTACATATTGTTTTTTAGTGTAATGTAAAAGATAATCATTGTTTCCTTAGTTAGATCGAGGTCTGTGTTAAAGGAGTCATGTTTATCCGTTGTATCCAGCAGTTGAGTTTACACAATAACAATATTCTATAAATTTAACGAAATATATTTACGATCCCTTCTCATTGTGATGAGTTGTTTTTGTAACAGATGAGGAAATGAATGTACATAATTTTCAATAGTCGTTAGTCAGTACAAAAACAACACACTCTTTAAATCCATCTGGGCTTGACCTGACTGGAGCTCGTGTGGAACCGGAGCAAATACGTGTTAGAATTGCGTAAACTGAATGTAACACGAGATAAACACGTTCAACAAACGCAGCGAGAACTTGATAACGGATAAGAAGGTTTGCCGTGCCACGAAAGAAAATTTCTTTGTTACCTACTAACAATGTATTCGAATAACGAAATTACACATAAATCAAAGTCCAATGAGTAATTGTATCAGAACGGTGTCATTGCTGGGGATACGGTTATCTGATATTATCGACTCAGTTAATTTGTGAAATAACAACATCATAAACGTACAAATACATATTTGTAATTCTTTATATATTCCTATACACCAGGATTAAATTCATCAGTCTTTTTCTAACTAATAATCCATTTTTTTGATGTGCTGATTTTGCTAGAGTAATTAGGTATAATGGGTTGTTGTTGTTGCGTTAAAAATATTTGTTTTTAAATTTGTTGGCCATTTCAGAATACTAAACACGTGAAAACCTATTTAGTATTCTATCGTGTAGCACTCTCCGAATAGTATTCCTACTTTGAGGTTGGTCTTCTGTTATATTTGACACACTTCGCCTGGAATTTCTAGAGTCCACGCTCTTCAATCATATTTTGAAGTCTGCGATTTGAATTAGCCACGTCGCGTTGCTGGTGAGTTAAGGTACAGATAGTGGCATGCTAATGAGCATGCCACTAATAAGCATGCCCTAACAACAGTACACACTTGCTCATTACTGGCATGCTT